>LGRX02017463.1:0-11806 GCA_001247695.2 Cymbomonas tetramitiformis
GGGGAGGGCCCCTCCCCTAGGGGACGGGGAACCATCTTTTATTGCAAGACTTTTGAAAATTACTGCAGAAGGGTTTGAAGAAAGTCGTTTGATTGCTGCACAGCTTCTGTTTCTGTCATGGTCTCACTGCTCGAGATGTCAACTGTATGCGGGTCAGTGTTTAAGGTGGTAGTGGTGTTTAACAGAAACACGTCTCGCCTATTTTTGGTGTGTTGCCTACAGATTCTTGAAAGTTTTTTGAGGAGAGGTTTAATCTTGCCACGGGGAACACCTATCGTGTTGAGGACAGTACCAAAAAGAGGAGGGAGGTATCCCATGAGTGTAAGTACTTTGGGCCATTTCACGGTGCTAATAAAGGGCTTTGAATTTGCGTTGGTGATTGTCGTGTCATGGTGACCACCATAATAATGCTCAGCATCACTCTGATGATAGGGAGGGTCTTGAGTGGGCCATGGGCAAAGCGAAGAAGGAAGTACTTTGTCGCTTTCGTGCATAACTTCATTCCAAATATCAGGGCTGACTCCTGTGTATTCTAGCCTCTTCTCCGTGACTCTGGACTTAGGAAGGACATTGAGGAACCATCTGGCAATCTTTTTCTGTGTAGGCCTCCAATCAAAGGCTGGTTGAGTATCACTGGGTGCACTGTCTATAGCTATGATAACGACATCCGAAAAGTCATCCTTATGGCATCCGCCACCTGGAAGAACGTAGGGGTCATCACCCGTCCAATAACCATGCGGAATAAATGGAATAGTGTTATGCGGGAATCTGAAAACAAGTTTAAAACCTTTGTCGAACCATCTCTTTTGGTTTTTAGGAGACAGCGGAAGAATCCATGTTCCTGAAAATCCAGGGACGGTGTTGGCCGCTTTATGTCCCATTTCCAAGGTAGTCATAACCGCCGATGATTTGCCCTTTTCTTTCCCATCAAAGGGGGGATTTCCATAAACGATTCTGCCGATGCCTGTTATCGGATCCACGTAGGCATCCCAAGCGAGACCATCAAAGCCAATTTTCCCATGGTGGCAAAAGGGCCTGAGAGCTTTCTTCATTCTTGTGGTGGGTATGCATCTTCTCGAGTGAATTCTAGGGTGGGCGTTTAGTGGGTTGGAGAAAAGTTCACAGCCGTTTTTGTCAAGGTTCCTGTCATCCACCAAAATATCTAAGAGGCTTCTTCTGATTGCGTAGCAGTTTTTAGGATCCCCCGATTCAAACTTACATGCATTGAGTGCTTCGTGTATATCGTGTGCCCTATTCGAGTACTCCGCAAGTGAGCATGGAACTGCTTTGTTGGAAAGGCGGTGCCAGGCCAAAAGTTTCCAAAACTCTTTCTTCTGGACATATTGGAGTTCGGGATATTTAATTGTCCCCGTGACATGGTCCACTTCAGGTTTAGCGGCCACAGCAATGGTATTCTTTTTTGAACTTGATGGTCGGTACATGCTAGCTTCCGGGAGAGCGTGTAAGTATAATTCCTCCTTCATTTCCTGTCTCAGGTCAGCAAGTGGAAAAAGTTTTGATGGCTCTGTTTTGATATATGTGGTACCTTTTCCAGGGTTTAGTAGTTTAGGCTTTTCTGAGATTTCTTCAGCAATGATTTTCCTTAGTTCGCCATCTTGGGTTGTTCTAAGACTATGCAAGCTATTATTATGTCCTGAGCATTCCAGTTGGATGTGTTCAAAGGTGCATTTTGTATTTTGTTGGCGGTAGGGGCAGTTTTCAGTCCCGATTTTCCCCAGTTTAAATAAACGTGCTGGAGAGGCTTGGAGACCCAGGAGTTCTCTGCTTCTAGAAGCGGTGAAAGCTTTAGGTGTTATTTTGGAAATATCTTTAGTGGGGGCGGTGTTATTCTCGTTGAGCATTCTCAAGTACTTCCCTTGAGACTGTAGAGTTCTCCAATTATGATAGTGTGAGAGACGTTGAATTCTTCTAATGTGAGTACGGATATCGCCTAAGATAGGGACCTCAAAAAATAATAACGAGAAGGGTAGTTCCTCTGCAGGGTCGTAGCGGGAGATGTCTAGACAGCCCCCTCTGAATGAGGCTCTTTTAGCAGTAGCCTACGGTCCACTCTGTCATGGACTTTGTCATTATTGTGACCCCTAATCCATTTGAGGATAATTTTGCTGTGGTCTCCTTCACTGTAAAAACCAAGTTCTTCTAACAGTAGGCGAACAGCCTGCACATCTCTGCGACTAGCTTCACGTAATTTGTCCCGAGCACTCATGGAACTGCCATCCTTTGTTACAGCAGATATTGCCGCCATGGAGTCAATGGCATGTACCATTGGAGTAATAGATCTGAGAAGTTTCTCTTTTTGTTCTGTGAGTAGAAATCGCAGTCCCGCAATTTCAGCAGATGTGCTACTCGGGTTTTGTATATCTTCCTTGATAAGAAGCCCCGCTGCGGAGAAAGTTCTTGAGGGGGGGATATTCATCTTCCGAACAAGTGGCATCCCGTTGTCCAAAAATTTTATGGCATATGCTGCACCACTGCACGCTGTTTTCTTTCCAGCAAATAGAGAACCATCGCTTGCCATATCATAATCTTCCATTTGTTTGCTCTTTACGGCGTTGGGGGTGGATTCTTCTTCCGAGTCGCTAGGGCATGCAGCTGTATTCACTTTCTTCCTCCGCAGTTTTGTTTTTCATTCTGGCAATAATGGTCTCATACTGTCTGTCTGAGATGTAATCACCTAGTCCGAGAAAGTGCAAAATCACGTGGTTCCGAAGGAACCATTTCCCGGGTGAAACATGCCCCGCGCAGCGGCCGATTTTTTTTGAGAGTATAATTATTTTTTTCACTTAGTCAAAGTTGAATTCTTAACTGCTTACATAACAAACATTGATAATTATCAAGTTATCACATAATGACATATAACAAGTATGATACAGTTTAATTTGAATTGCATTCTAGACAACTTTCATGCATACATTATCAAGTTATCATATAATGACTAGAATGTGGTATCAGTGGGGTTCTACTTACGTATCTACTATAATCTCTACCATCCCTCAACCATAAATGGAAGCTTGCTCTTACGCTTGTGCAAGCGGGAGACCGTGGCTGACATGCCAATATGTTTTCCTCTGCCCTGCCGATCAATATGTTGGAAGTGCCATGGTTTACCCTTAAAATGAAGGTTCAAGGCCGCTGTCAAGAAACCATCAGCCTCCGATGACTCAGGGCCATTGTATTCGATAAAGCTTTCCATGACATAGTTTTCTTGCTTCAGTCCCCTCACTGCAGTTGCATGGCGATCCACCGTGGATCCCATGCCTTCCACCACCGCCTCATTTTGGATCTTCAATGCGCAGTGTTGAAAAATGTATAACCAGTCCGCGACACCATCGTATAACGAAGGCACTGTGAATAAGTCTCGCATGATCACGGTTCCCGAGGCATCCTTCCAGCAGCTAGCATATTCGGGGCTTATTCTCGCAGTGACCAAGCGGGCCTTTAACATGCTGTGCTGCCGCTCTATTTCTTCAAAGGGTGGCAACCCGAGCTTTCCATGCTGAACAGCCCACGTGTATATTCTTTCAAGATACACAAGATCGTCACGAAGTTCACAAGGAGACACGCATAGCTTTCGGAGGTCCAGGCACTTCCCCATCCACAAAATCTGAGCATGATGAACAAAGCGCTTGATGAAGTATTCTCGTACTACATCACACCACTTCGCCAACTCCTTTAGCAAGCTCTTAAAAGCTGCCTTGCCGTTCCCCGCGAACACAGGCGCCGTTGTTAATTCCACGCCCATGTACCTCTTTTGCATCAAGTCCTCTTGATGCTTGAAAAGCATCGGGAAGTCCTCTTCAGTCAACTTGCAATCATGCAGTTGACCAGTCAACTGGGTATTCATCTGCACATCATGAAAGTGCACCTCTCGTTCCACTACCTCCCAAGGCAAAGTGTTCACTGTCTGTTGAAAAAGTGCCAGATCTTTCACGCATCTGAGCAAGTCAGACAAGCCGAGAATCCTGACCACGAACGCCAGTTTGGTCATCTCTTTCAGGAATTCTTTAGCCTCCGCTGCTCTCTCCCGAGCGCGGGTTCTCTGTGTGTCAGGCAAAGTCCTCACGTCAAGGTGTGCCAACTGCCTGTTGTGTGTGACGATGATAAGATAATTATCACCCATATTCTGATACACCTTCCTCTCGGCCTGAGCAAAACGTGTATCACAGTGGGCTTTAGGATTCAAAAAACGTCGGTTCAGGGCCTCTCCAACCTCACGCGCTTCCTCGTATCCTTTCCCCCAAGAGATCTTTGAGAGTATCTCCCCTGTGTTTTTCGCGATAGCCCGATGCCACACTGTGCTGGCATCCTGCCAACGAACATCGTCAAGCACCTTCTCCAATTTGTGAGCTCCATCCCAATTCGGCAAGATCCAATCTAAGTCAACCTCAAGCGCCACGCACAGTGCTTCCTCCGCATGCAGTTTGAAATATGCACCATCAAAAGCCATGCCACTGCACTGAGCTTGCATACTTTCAGCTGTAAAACCAAAAATATCCACTAGGACAACCAGGATGTTCTTGCACACTCCTTTGGCATCGTGCCCTTGGGTGACTGGTGGATCTCCCAAGAAGATGGCTCTGTTCAACCAACGAACAAACAACAAACCAAAAGCAAGTCGTAAACGAAGTAATCTATGCTAAGGGGAAGACGGAAAATCAGTACAACATACCACGCAACCGCAAGAACAAAGGAGTGTCAATATCAAAAGCACAGGAGGCATGCTTGTAGTACACGCATACTACGTATACGTATTTCAATAACGAACGAACGCAAGTAATGAATCAAACATAGTGCTTACTTTATGACGCCTTCTACCATCACGAGCATGCCGACTATCTGCCCAGTGCGTCTCAACTCAGTGACCTTGTCGGCGTTAATCGCGTACACTGGACGCTGGCCTGTTGCAGGATCCACTGTGTCCAAAAAGAGCACAATCTTGTCTTTCAAAACGCTGTGCATGTGCACCATGAACTCGCTTATGAACGCTGTGCTATGGTTAAGGGTGCCGACTTGTAGCCCTTTGCAGTGATCCTCGTGCACCAATCGCTCAAAACATAGATATGAGAGAGCTTCTCGAATAATGAAGTACGCATTGCGGGCTAATATCAAACCCACTTTCGCATATCGCGACTGCTGAAGTTGCGTCCAAGCATCATACTCAGCACACCAAGAATGCGCAGCGCTCTCGAAATGTTTCCTAAGAACCGTTTTGAAAGGACGGAGATCGGCGCCTTCAGGGAGTGTGAATATGCCAAACTTATCACGATTTCCCCCAGGAAAAATCTTGCTCGCAGTCTCTTGCGCAAAGTTACAGTTTAGTCGACAAAGGCGGCAAGCACAGGTGCCTGAGTCGACGTCAATTTGCAAGTCGAAAACTCGAATTAACTCTGCTAGGGTTTTGGAGCTCTGGAGATTCATCTCCAATAGGGGTTTCTTTGATTTGTCAAGAGACGCGTTCGAAACATTTGAAACCTCTAGTTTGTCGATTCGCGCAGAGATCTTGGCGACCACTTTGTTTGCTATGGTGTCTGCATACGTACTGAAGTTCGATGGAATATGGCGGACGGCTTTGTATATTTTGCGAAGCATGCTCAATGGGCCGGCTGAACTCAAACTAGAACTAGCTTGAGGCTGAGTTGAGAGGAAGATTTCCGGTTCTGCTTGAGACTCGAAAATATCGGCTTCTGGTATTTCGATTACGACTTCCTCTGCAGGCATATCGACAGCCACGTGAGGAGGAATGATGGGTTCGACAGTAACCTGAGAAGCTTCGCATGGTCGAGCAAATCTACCAAGAAGAAGGTTGCGATTCTTTGCACGCTCTTTCGAAAGCTCTGTTGGATGTAGTTTTTCTTCGTGTGTTTTCATACCGTCCGCGCTTATACTCTTACCACAAAATCTGCAGTCGATCTTCGCACCGTAGGAATAGCGTTTTCGTTTACTACTTTCCATTGCGTGATACTTCGTTGAACTAACTCGTGAGCTTTAAGAACTTTGCACTATTGCGCTGGGACTCCTAGCAGCGCGTAACTGAAAGTAACTGAAACTGTACAACCCACGCAGAACTTCCCGTATTTTAATGTCGGCAGCTGTATCCCGTTTCTGCTAGGAAAAGAAGAGCACTCTCAGGTGGAATTTCCAGTTTGTGAGTCTGATATGTAGTTTGTGTGTGGGACCGTAAGATGAATTAAAACTCTGAATCTGCGGTAATGAGATACGCTGTCGAAGAAAGTTCCCTTATTTAAAAAAAAATATTAATCCCTAAAAAATAAAAAGGCTGACCATGCTTAGGGCCTCGGCATTCAGGCCGAATTTCCCTGCCGCGCGGGCCTTCGGCCCGCATTTCCCCTATTTTCCCTTTTCTCCCCCCTTTTCCCGGTTTCCACCGCGCGGCCTTCGGCCCGCATTTTCCCTCTTTTCCTTTTCTCCCCCCTTTTCCCGGCCCGCGGGCCTTTTCCTGGCCCTTCGCCCCATTTTCCCTCCCCCCTTTTCCCCCCCGCTGCGTAGCCTGGGCCCGCATTTTCCCTCTTCCTTTTTCTCCCCCTTTTCCAGCCTCGGCCCTTTTCCCTCCCCTTTTCCTTTTCCTTCCTGCACGCCTTCCCCGCATTTTCCTCTTTTCCTTTTCTCCCCCTTTTCCTCGCTTAATTTTCCCCTTTTCCCCCCCTTTTCCCGGCCCGCCGCGCGGGCCTTCGGCCCGCATTTTCCCTCTTTCCCCTTTTCTCCCCCCTTTTCCCGGCCCGCCGCGCGGGCCTTCGGCCCGCATTTCCCCCCTCTCCTCTCTTTTCCCTCCTTTCCACGATGGCGCGGGCCTTCGGCCCGCGCAGTTTTTCCCGGGCGTCCCGACCACTTTTCCCGGGCCGTCAAGAAATTCCCGTGGTTCCAAGGGAACCACCCACTCCCATTTTATCGGACTAGGTGTAATCATAGTGTGAGTTAATATCACTGACTGTGGCAAGGACAGAAGAGGGCGGGTCCATATGGTCATTATATTCAAAAATATAACCTGCTGGAATTAGGATGCAACCGTCATTGGTGATGCTATATTCAAAGTCGTATTGAAAACTGTTGGTACCTTCGATTCTGATAAAGACATTAGGGTTTATGGCATTGTTACTGTATTCTGTATATTGTATTGACATGGCCTCTAAGTCAATGTTGGTAATGTGAATAAGAGAGATGGAATTTCGGTCACCATTTCCTTTCCAATGAAATTCACCCGTGTCGGGGGGTACTATGTTGTCTCTATATTGTTTCTTGACATATCTGGCCTGTGGGTCCAAATCTGCAGGGTTTTGAAGCATTTCTTTTTCGATTTCGGTTAGCCATCCAGGAGGTCTATTACCGTTCAGCCTGAAGAAACCTTTACTTTCTTGCCAGTTTTTTAACATTCCACCGCAGGGAGTCAGAAAGGAACCTGTGTGCTTGAGGTTGTATTTTTGTATTGCGGAGGTAACATTCCTTGACATGTAAAGTTGTCTGGGAAGGGTGGTGATTATTAATGTGGTTTCACCCGCTTCATTTTCAGGGTAATTTTTAGAGTCGATAGCATATCCAAGTTTTGCCATAATGTGACCTGTACGCCTAAACCAGTTAAAGCGTTTGTATTTTGTGTGACTGTAGGTTGCATAGTGTGATAAGGGGAAGCCCGAGATGGCGTTTTTACCCATTTCGTTGTTCATGTTTTGAATTATTATTTTAAGCCATAGATTGCTGTTTCTACGGTATAGTGAGATGAGGTGGGGATCAGTGATACGGTCCGTGTGGTTGTGTTGCCAATATTCGTGTTCATCTGCAGAACACAGGGTGTTCAAAGTTTCAGTAATACACGTCGCAGTTACAATATCAAAGACACTATCAATACCGTACCCGCCTTGGCGGACTGCTGTCCAGATTATTTGGTGATTGGTGTCAACAGGGCAGCCCAAATATTTAATTATAAACGAAGCTATCATTTTGTCTAATTCAATTGCGACATTCTTTGAGGAGTTGGCAATTGCTGAGGTAACTTTAAGGGGGTATGCCATCCTCGGTACTACAACCGCATTTATAACATATCTTAGCTGGTGTAGGGTCATGTCGGTTGCAGTTGGATGGATATTAGGGTAGATTTAAGTCTGTCGATGAGGATTTCCGCCTGTTTGTCCCATTCCCCATTTAGTGCAAACCATACTCCGAGATATCTGTTTACCTCTTTGCTGTTGGAGAAATCGAGGAATTCTGGTGACTCAGGGGGTTTCCATTTCGAATCAATGGAAGGACTTGAGTCATTTGTATTGGGCTCCAGGTGACCCCCTGAGATGAGTAAATCATCGGACGGGTCATATCGCGTTACCGTTTTGCCCTGAGGTTTGATGCGCTTTCTATAAGAGTATTTGAATTTCTTAACATTGATGGGAATACCGATGAAGCTCATAAATTCATTAACTATACCTAGCATGTCTTAAACTTCGTCTTTAGTTTTCCCTACGAGAATGATGTCATCACAGAAAAACCGTGCAAAGATATTTAAAGTGGTGTCCTTTTCTAATAGGTTTTGGGAAAGAGGAATAACATTGTTTCCTGGTTTGTCTGGTCTATGGCGTTCCGAGTTCAGTTCATATCCATATGTGGTTCCTGTCGGGTTTACACCGTTTGCTCTTTTTGCTAACCAAATTGCCAAGATGTCCATAATGGCTACAAACCTTAGTGGGCTCAAAACTTCTCCCTGAGGAACTCCACATTCGAGGGACCATTCATCTGTGAGGCCTTCTTCAGTGAGCACCATTCTAGAGGCATCATTGGTGATGTCTGAGATGATGTTAATTATTTGTGATGGGAGTCCTAACTTTCTGAGCGCTAAATTGCTCATCCAGAATTCAGCTCTGTCAAATGCTTGTTTGAGGTCCAGGTAGACTACGTGGAGGTCTTTGTCGTATCTATTGGCATCCGATATTACTTCATTTAAAATTTGGAGTGAGTCATCTATGTTTTTATTCGGAAGAAAGGCATCTTGAATGGGAAAGAGAATGGGGTGGGTGTTAAGTATTGTTTTGAGACGGTTAGCAATTATTGTGTTAAATGGTTTAAGACCCGTTTCCAACATTGTGAGAGGTCTGGAATTATCTATTGTACATGGTGCAGAGGGGTTTTTAGGGATTGGAAGGATGACTCCAGATTTTGCACTCTTAGGAAATCTCCCAGTTATAAGAATGTGGTTAAAAAGTGAGACAGTAACTTCTTGAAAATTCTCTGGGCCCTTGATCCACTGTGAGTATCTCATTCCTGAGGGTCCTGGTGCTGTAGAGATGCCACAATCCGAGTATGCTTGTTGCAGTTCTTTGTGCGTGATTTCTGTCAGTAGTCTCGCAGCGGCCGTATCGGGGATTTTAGGGCTATCCTTGAGAATGTCAACGAGCCACTGTGGGAGTTCATTTGGCTCATTCGGGTTAGTAGAAAATAATTTTTTATTTTTGTATTCATCTAGTGTTGTGTTTAGTCTTTCTGTCTTTGTCTCAGGTATCTTTCCATCACTACCTGGGGTAGCAGCTACACCTTTTTCAGTAGGTTTCATCTTTCCCATGACTGTGTCTAGAAACCTCGAAAGGTTAGTTGAGAAAAGATGCTGCGAGGCTTCTTTTTCTCGAAGTTTGCGTCGTTCAATGTCGGTGTCTCTGCTTTTTTGAAAAGCATTTCTGATTATTACATAATTTTCATGCAATCGTAATCTCCATGCGGCTGCTGTTTCATTGAGTTTGGGTTGGAGTGCGGCAAACGGTAGAGTGCGGGCAGCTTTTTGGCTTGCTTCGGAATGTTTTTAACATGGGTTCTTGTATCCAGATATTTGATGGTGCGGCGTACTGTGTTTAGCCATTTGTATATATATAGTAATCACTCACCTTTAAGAAAACCCGGCGATAAGAAACCAGCCAGCTTTTTTGGGGGGTACGAAGTTGTCGAGAAAAGCTGGCTGGTTTCTTTGAGCTATGGAATCCTCGAAAATAAGAAATATGGGTGCTGGCGCCGCAGGCGGAAAATTTTGAAAATGTCGCCTTTTTAAGTGTTTATCATTGGACTTTTAAGAGAATTGCTGGCTGATTGAAAGAAAATACTTGCCAATTCTTACCGATTCCATAGGACGCTGGCGCTGGCGGGGGGTACGCAAGTTGGTGGAATTAGCTGGCTGACCCCAAATCTCCGGTTTTCTTAAAGGTGAGTGATTACTGTAGTTAGATACTGCTGATGGTTTTTCTGACCTCCCAGTTTTGTTCAGATTCTTAGTGCCAAAGGCGTCACTTGCCGCCTGATGTGCCAATTTGTGCAGGGTATCCCATGTCGCGTCAGGGTGCATTTCCTTGAGGCCAGCGCCGCCGTTTCTGGCTGCTTCCAGTCCATTATCCATTTCAAGTGTGCTATGTAGTCTCTCAGTGTAGGACACCCAGCCAGTAGCGTATTGGAATAAATGAGTGGTGCAGTCTATTTTTCCGAATGCATCTCAGATCCGTACAGGTTCCAGAATTTAGCAGGCATATGGGGTTGTAGAAGAATATCCCAGCTGGTCATGTGATCATCTGTGCTGGATTTCGTGATTTTCTTAACTTCCAGTGAGCTGAATGAAAGGTGTCGTTTGAGATAGGCATTTACATCTTTCTTATTTAGTAGGTGTGGCGAACCTATATGCCAGATGTCATCTTTGTCGTTATGGCCTAAGTTGAAACCACCTTCTGGCATCCCCTTTCCTCTAGAGAGTAAATGAGCTGCATGCCATGGGCTGTTAAGGTGAATCCACCATTCCTTGGGTTTGTTGTGCCATTTTAAACATTGTTTTATGTTGTCTGTCTCTTTATTTTTAGCTATGAGCTTGCTCACTGCAATGGGGCTGCCGTCAGTATTATCCCGTTTAAGATCAAGATCGGTGGTATCACCCTTGATGGTGCTGATAGCGTCTCTTGCTTTGTTTTTATTGATGCACGCGTGCACAAGTTCATTTGTGCTGTATCCGTTTGCTTCAAGGAGACCAACAATATCTTTCTTGTTTATTTTCCTTTTTGTATCCGTGTTTTTGTTTGTCATTCTGATCGGGTAACCTGGGTACTCATCATGTGTGGTTTCCTTGGCACCATTAAATCTAGGTGTTGGCAAAATTGCATCTGAAGTTATCTCAGGTTCGATGTCGTTTTGAGGGAGCTTAAATTCAGCCCATACTATCCCGTGGTCGGAGATGATATAAGGGTTTTCCTCCGTCCAACCAGATTTAACTGTCATCTCTGCCATCCTAACTGACATCCTGCTATCGGTACTGGGATTATATATCAACCAGTCCTACAGCGATGCACCTGTCCTTCCCACTCTTATGTATGGCTATAGTGCCAAGCTGTATCAGGCGGGATATATATACATTATATAACTATCATCTTCTGATCCAATGATGTGCAATTGAGCAGGGTATCAGGTTATGTGTTATATATATATTTCAGCATTCCGCCTTTACTCGAAAATGTAAACGCCGGGCAGTAGTCAATTTACAGTCATTGGGATGTAGTTTCCCATCCGAGTTTACACTTTTTCAGTGACGGTGGGTTTAACGTTGTACAGATTTCAACGTTAGCTGTGGATGCAGTGGTCCTATCAAAAGCAATCCATCAGAAATCACCATATCGGGTTTCAGTGTCGTCACACATTGATCCTGAATCTATATAAGCTATAAAATAACTTCTCGGATATGTGTGTATATCTCATCAGCATTTCACCTCCCCCTTCGAGGAAGAGTGAATTACCAGGCAGTTATCAAGTGCCCTTCAAATATACT
>LGRX02017464.1:0-18804 GCA_001247695.2 Cymbomonas tetramitiformis
CGGGTTGAAGGTGTACACCGTCTTAGCCAAATCGTCCGGCCCGAGAATCGAGTTCCTCCTACGATAGGCCTTGATTTGTTCTTCGGTTGGCTTTGTCAGCCAGTTGACTTTCAATAAGGTGTACAACCGTCCCGCGATCTCCACCCGCAGAATGTTTGTAATGCGGTTGTGCCGGCATACCGCCACCATTTTTGATACGCAGTTAGCTGGAACATAGTGCATTAATTAAGTAAAGTAGCTGCCACGTTAGTAGTGTACTGTTAGTTACCGAATATCGCACTAAGTGTACACTACCGTATCGACATAGGGCACTAATAACGTGTTTCACTGGTTTCTTGAGAGACATGCATATCACGAGGTATATGGATAAAGGCATGACTCACCCGTCATATATCGTCGTCACCGTGGTTGCCGCCCCCTCGGATACTCGAAGCTTCTTTGTGCTCCCCTCATATTCATGACCCAACCGGAAACCTTCGGGAACAGGTTGACAAGGTGGTGGTGGAGAAACAAGTGCGTGGGGTGCGGGGTTACGAATGGCTCTGCGGGCTAGTGGTGGGACGGGCAGTGCTGCTGTCAAGGCGCTGGGGGCCGGCCCCGGACCTACGGGCGTCCCGAAAATTGACCTTGGGCCTATCGCGGACCTACGAGCAATTCTCCTCCGGACCTATGGGCCTGACAATTCTAGTATAGCCACACCACCGCTGGAAAGCCCCGGACCTACGGTGGGCCTATGGATTTAGGAGTGTTTTGTTGTCCAGATGGATTTATCGGGGACAGGTCGAGCTTACAATGGTGTGATGTGATCCGGGCCTACGGCGGACTTATTGGAAATTGTATCGAATAGGAAATACGTTGAAATGTTGGCATGCATTTTACTATTCCCACGATATACTGATTTATAAGCACTCTTTAGATTTGGCAAATTACGGAGTGGATAAGACCTGGATCCCTAGTAGAAAATAATGCCTAAAACCGTCAGCAATGCTGGAGGTAAAAACTCGGCGCATGGCGAGTAATCTGGTCCGTAGACCCGACGATACATAGGTAGGGGAAATGCTCCACCGACCCGGATATGATGGGTGAACATAATTATGCAAAAATCTGGCGAAAGTCGGTTAAGATCGAGTGAAAATTCGCCTGCGGCACACCAAAAATGGGAGAAGGCAACATTGGGTCCGAGTATTTTTGGAGGTGTGCTGACACAAAAAAAATCATTATTTTCTATTTGGCCTGGGTATTTTTTATCCGGGAAGAGAAGCCTTAGATGGATAAATAAGTCATGCATATGTGCATCGTGGGATCGTTGAATAGGTTGGATTTGGTTTTATAAAGATTTTGGAACATTTCGGTATTTATTTTCATTTAATAAACTTTTAGATTTATCAAAAATTGTCTTGATATATGTCAAGTACTGTAACGCTACATAATCGACTCATGGGATTCAAATATCAAGTCATGCATAATATATGTGCATTGATATGCCTTTGATGATAATAAGAGTGCTTCGAACTCGAAGGGATCGATGTACTAGATGGAGCACTTAATTAGGCGAAATCTTGCGTGTGCACTTGTCAACTTAGATAACCCACATATATGTCAAGAAATCGTGCAAATTACACGGGCCGGGCGGACCTATGACGGACCTATGACTATCTGGGTGCGGACCGCCCGGACCCATACGGGACCTATGCAATCCCGAAAACGGGGCCTACGGTGATTTCTTGAAGCCAGCAACACTGGGGACGGGTACACGTGAGGACACCGGCGCGCCTTGCCGTAGAAGAATCCCACGCCGGCCGGGAGTCGGTGTGGGTGCACGCTCGGGCGCGGGCTCGGGCGAAGGTGGATCCGGGCGAGAGGCTTGTGCACGAAGAGTCGCAAAGTGTTCACCTTGACGTTTATTGTTCATTGCACAAATCCCAATTCTGCCCCCCCCACCCCACCCGCCCTCCTATTATGCAATACAGTAATCACTCAGTAATAAGAAACCCCGCCAATAAGAAAGTAGCCAGTTTTTTTGATTTCTTCACAATATTTAACACATAACACTCCATATTTAAGATCTCTATATAAATAAGAAAGTTGCTAGGCTGACCAAAAAGTCCTGTTTTCTTAAAATCGAGTGTTTACTGTATTCTGCGTTGTTAGTGTGAGTTTAACAGAAGGGATCTTTTCGGGAATATTCCATTGTTAGTACGCTAACAGGACGCTAACGGCATGCCTTAGCGCACTAATGTTGCCCTAACTTAACACTAACGGAAAGAATCTTTTAGGGAATATTCCATTGTTAGTACGCTAACAGGACGCTAACGGCAGGCCTTAGCGCACTGACGTTGCCCTAACTGAACACTAACAAAAGGAATCTTTTAGGGAATATGCCATTGTGCGTTAGTGCATGCCACCTAATGCCTCCTTAACGACGTCAATAGGGCGCCATTTAGTGTCTTGTTGCATGTAATGCGCTAACTCAGCGCTGACGTCGTTAAGGAGGCATTAGGTGGCATGCACTAACGCACAATGGCATATTCCCTAAAAGATTCCTTCTGTTAGTGTTCAGTTAGGGCAACATTAGTGCGCTAAGGCCTGCCGTTAGCGTCCTGTTAGCGTACTAACAATGGAATATTCTCTAAAAACTCGAATCGCGAGATAAAAATTACCCGACGGCAGGATTCGAACCCACGCGGGCGGATCCCCAAGGCGACTGCCCACTCACCATGTACAACTGCGCTACGATCAAATAAAATGACGTATATGACCGACAAAAAATGCAATGTCATCCCATGCCATATGAAGTCACAGTGACACTGACGATGACGCCTGAGACAGTCGAGTGACACACGACATCGACATCGAGGATCGACAGTGGCATGGCAGTGGATGTGGTGTCCACTGTAGTCAGTACTGTGTCACTGTGTCACTGTAGTGGTCAACATCGCACCGACCGACTGACATGACATGACGAGGTATCCGTTTTTGGTTTTGAATTATTTCAACAGCATTCTACACTCCGGTGTCTACACACTGAGACAGTGAACAGTCTGTAGCAGTGTCACTCGACTGTAATGAAAAAACACTTCCGTGTGCAGCTGCTGCTGCTGCTGTGCTTGACCTTGTTTCAAGTGCGTACTCGCTCTCGCTCATGTATTTTTTATTTCTACCGTAACTTTATGCTTGCGAGGATGTTTTCATGTGTAGCCACGATTGTTTTGCTGCGCGTCTTGGTCTTTAGCCAAGTGCGTAGGGGTGTCAAAAAGATAAATTGGTTTCTTGGTTCCTAGTCCAATGGACTAGGACAAGTTGGTTCGAATCCGACTCACCCCGCTGAATTTATTATTTTCTTGTGGTTACTTGCTAACTTGTTTTGCTTTTGCACGCAGAAATGAAGCTGATCTTTAGTTCTTCTAGTCTTTGAGCTCTTCGAGCGATTCGAGCTCTTCGAATTCTTTCATTGGTATGGTTCTCTCATATTGTTTACATGATCTGTCTTCAGTTTCCCTTCAACGCGTTTTGATCATACTTATTGAGACTCCTTGTGTGGGTTGGGTTTTTCAAACGCAGGTACATTGGAACGATTTCTTTTCTTTCTAGAGTAGAGTAGAGTAGAGTAGAGTAGAGTAGAGTAGAGTAGAGTAGAATAGTTTGATTATCCCGCAGACTTGTTGTACTAGTGATATGTTGACTTTTGTTTGCAGAGTAGAGTAGGCTGTTTTTCGCAAGATCGCGCGTTTTGTTGAACTTTTCTTTTAGAGAATTGTGATCAACAACTCGCAAACATATTAGGGCTTAGAAAGCAGTGTAAATATAGTTGAATGATGGATACTACGTTCTTATTTTGTCTTCTATTCATTGTCATGCATACTTTGTGTATACCCATATTGCATTTGCGCATTCTAGCGAAAGAATTGTGTTCTTGAAAGCATCATTTTGCCACAAACAACATGAATGCACATTTGTACACACCCCGCCACATATGAAATTATGCAAGCTTGTATGGTGTGTGTGCATCTATCATGCACACACACAACATTCGTGTTTGTGTTTACATCTTCAATAGTGTGTACGTGTGTAGCAAGTGAACGCGCGTATGCTTTTAGAATGGGATAGCACAATGGTATGATACACTATTTGAACACTAACACTAGATTATGTGCACACTAACCGGTCGTTAGTGTGCACAAGGTTAGTGTGCTGTTAGTGTAGTGTTAGTGGTATATTAACGATATCCTAACGACACACTATCGGTATACTAACCATCCGTTAATGCTCAAAGTTAGTGTGCTGTTAGTGTAGTGTTAGTGGTATATTAACGATATCCTAACTACATACTATCTGTATACTAACCATCCGTTAATGCTCGCAGTTAGTGTGTCGTTAATATACCGTGAGTTAGTGTACCGTTAGTGTGCCGGTTAGTGTGTCAGTTAATGTCCTAACCACGCGTTAATCGTTTGAGTTAGTGTGTCGTTAAGGTACCGTTAAGGTATGTTGCACAGAATGCATGCCCTAACGGTACCTTAACGACGCAGTTAGCGTGCTATTAGTGTATGTACAAGCACACTAACGCGCCGTACTCTTATACAGTTAGTGTGTCGTTAGTATATCGTTAGTGCACGTACTAACGTTTTCTAAAATGGTAGGGATAATAATCTAAGCAATCTCACACAACACAATAGTGTGTGTGTGTGTGTGTCCACAACAACCTCTATCAGCTCAACATGTAGTTATTGATTTGAGAATGTACATGCTTATTGTGCTGATCAATTCTGAATCAATTGTCACAATGCAATGTTGTTGTTGTTGTTGCTCCAGCGATGATATGTGAGACGATGAATGGACAATGCCCAGCAGTGACCAGCTGCTTATCTGAGCATTGTATAATGCCTTCGGGTCTGGAGATTTTCTCCATCCAGCCCTACAGCATGTTGGTTGATTCTGTCCCTTATGTATCGCCATCACTTGACATCCAGCTGCTATCGTGATCAAGCTGGATGGTACTATGTATTATGTGTTGATATGATTCTTAATCATTACACTTTCGAGCCAGTGCATTGTCAACTTACATAGTAGTGTCAGTGATCATTTATTACACTTGTGAATCAGTGTAATGTCATATTCAATGATACATAAGTTGCAGTGACTTGTGTAAGCAGTAACTTATGTTCATGTACTTTCTGATTGAGTACATGTGAGTGTGTGTGGAATTGTCCTACTACACACACTTGTATACAGGTGATTACTGGTATTACAATATACCAAGATGATTTATCATATAAGATGATCTGTATACCAATCACAGAATATATCTAACATGATATATATCAGCTTAGCAGTAATTGTAATCCTGCCTATTCTCATCTACAATGATGAGTTGATTGGTCTATTTCACATATAGTTCCGGTGAGCTATCCTTTCAGTGATCCACAATAGAACGAATATACTCATCCCAAATCCTGCGTCAGAGTATATCGAGCTAATTATTGTGTTAAAGACCACCTTCAAGCACCTTACACTATATGGATTCAAATATAATTTACATGCACAGCAACTATGCTTATGTGCAATGTCTGATGTATTGTGATTTGATGCAATATATCTTAGCTGCTATCGTGATCAAGCTGGTTTATTCATTACAGCTGCTAACGTGATCAAGCTGTATGCATAATGTATGCACATGTCACAATGATACAGTTGCTCAGTATAATAATGTACATGTGATGTAATGTACATCTGCTGCATGCACTCAGTATATACTCAATGATGGTGTATACTGCAAGTGTATGTGTGTATGTGTGGTGCTGCGAGTATTATAATCTTCGCACACTCAATAATTGTACACACTATGATATTGTTGCAGAGCATTCACTTATCTGTCATGTTGAGTGTATGTGTGTGTGTGTGTGTAAGCTACTCACACAGCATGTATGCAGTACACACTCATGATTGCAGGCTTGTATGCGAATCTGACATTGAATGGATTATAATATCTCGGCAAGCATCAAAGATTTATAGCATGCTGCATAGTATACTGTCATCATGCGTCATCCGTTCATGATAATTCCAGCAGGTATGCACATATTCCGTCAAGGATATCATGATGCGCGCTGACGAGTGATTATTGCGACTATTGAAAATGACGGTATTTTGATGACATCATGCACACTGATCTCGTCATAAACAACTGCAAAGTAATCGTTGTGTACAGTAAGCGATTTATTGCGATCATCAAAGTCGCTATGGTGCGCGCTGCTAATAATGAGCACATCTTGTCGCATATGAACAACATATGATACAAATGCCATTTGTCGCGCGGATCATATTCTGATGATGATTTTTCTATCCGCGTCTCAATCGATTGCGAATTTCGTACAACTGCGAATCGTAACTGCGCGTATATGTGATCGCTGCGCATATGTATGCTGCATGCACACCTTCTCGCGCTATATAGTTGACGATATGTACGATCTGCTACTGCGAATATGACGATGTCTCTTCGCGCACAATTCTCGCTGTTGATTATGCAGCGGTCTATATTATGCAGATATATCAGTATATGTGCGATTGCGACGCTTGTTATTATTCGCGCTCCGCAAACCTGCGCACACAATATTTGATATCTACTGCTGCACTCACACTAGATTGTCCTCGTTCTCGCCTTGACGAGCAGAATACCAACTGATAAGGTCTCGCTAGCAAGCGAACCGATATGATATGATAGCACGGATGTTATTGAACAGTAACAACTCGTGCAGCGTATATGCGGGTGATGAGTGCAGTGCTTCGTCCGAAGTCACTGCTGTAGCCCAACGCTACCTCATATATACGCAATGCCCTGCATCTCATAGATGCCACCGCAATCGGGTTGTGAACCCAAGGCATTGGTTGAACGATCAGTATCGGCTGAACGAATAAGCCATATGATACTCACATGCTTGTTCAGAACATGCTTGAAGCGAAGATGAGTTCTCTCCGAACCATTCGGTTCTTCAAGGCTCAATCTTGCTTTGCCATCTCGAGTCCAGAATACTGGCCTCTCGATGACAGGTGTCATTCAAGTCTCACCTTGAGTAAATGACAGATGATATGACTGTACATGTCATAGTCGACCGTACTGACGACTGTCTGTCATTATAATATAATATATGACATGACATGACATGGTATGACATGTCTGACAGGTATGACACGTATGCTATGTATGACACATGTGTCATCGGTCATAACCCTGACATCATTCACACTTTTTTAACTTCACTGCCGTGCATCGTGTGTTTTGTTGAAGTTTGGATGGGTCTTAGGCTGATTTCTTTTTTGGGTTTGAAGTTATCTTCGAACCCAAAAATAAATTCAGCCATTGCCTTATATCCACGTAATACACCTCAAACTTGGTAGTTGTATTGCTTGGACATACTTTTATTGATACACCGGACAACGACGAAGCCGCAGGTTGCGTAAAGCTTAAGGTATGTAAGTAAGCAAAGTTGATAGGAGTGTATGAACTTTCCATGAACCCAAAAACGAATTCAACCTAAGACTATAATCCTAACATCATAAGACGCAACTTTGCATAACTACTGAAGCTACAATAAAGATAACAATATGAGTTCGATGTGGTTGGGGTTGAGCCCAAGCAAGGTTGGCATACACCAACCTCGACTTCCACACCTCAAGAGGTCGCGAATTAGCCACAAACCCATAAAAATAAAACAGCCGATGCCTTATCCTAAGTCGTTGCTCCTCAAACTTTGCGTACATATTCAAGGTGAATAAATGGACAAGTGACCACGAGTCCGATGTGGTTGGGTTTCATCCCAAGCTAGGTTGCCCTAGACTTCCACATCTCAGAAGAACGCGTCCCTCCTCGGCATCCATCGGAATACCTGCGACACACACTGCGCACACCCAATATCGTGAGCTTAAATATCAGCATAGACAAACTGAAAAATAAAAAACAGTCGAGCATTCAAACAATCCCTGCGCATATTTACAACAGTCACAGCACCGGCCGCCCCACAAGGCGAAGGAACGTTGAGAAAATTGTGAGCTCTAAGTGTTGGTGCGCAGGAATTAGTTGCTTCCTCAGAAAGTCAACGCATGCGATACTTGTGTCATAACGTAACCGAAGACTGCAAGGTACACGAGTTCCTAGAGTTCTCGATCTGTTCGATGTGACTCAACCCAGTCGCGCGGTCGTCAGTGTCACTGGATTGCGCGTAGTCATACCCATTCTAGATTATGTTAGGGTGTGTCATGTCGCGACCGTGGGGATTTCTTGCATGGAAGGATTCCGTTATCGTTAAAGGAATGGTTGATTCACCACTACACATATAAAGTTGCAGGACAATTATGTTCCCGATTGCAAACTTGGGTTCGAGATTTCTATTTTGAACTTTGGTGTTCATACACGGATATAATGGTCAAACGCGAATGCACACTAGCACAACGGGTACACAAGGTTTATGGCAAAAGTGTAAAGGAAATGGGACGTTTCGTCACGTAGAGCGGCCGTCGCGTTATGATATTTTACGGAGTTACAGTGACTGTAGCATTACCTTGCGGGGGCACAGTTATGAACAAACTAATATACCTTGGTGCTAAAAATATGAAACCTTGTTTGCCCGTCTATAACCAATTTGCTTACTATAATAGCACATTCTGTTATCATTATGTTGCATTTTTTGAACCGAAATTAGCCGAATGAATAGCGTTGTCGACTCGGGTCTTGACATATAAACCAACAACAGGCGCGTAGGACCCTCCCTCTCCCCGGTGACATCAAATCCCCACCCCCACCCTGAGCTGGTCCCACAGAGGGTCGCGACTACTCTGATTGGGCTCGAGTATCACAAAATTAGTTAACGCTGGACATCGGTCGGCGAAGGGGGGGGGGTGTGGGGGGTGTGGTTGGCAGGTACGGTTGTGCGGAGGAGAAGGAGATGGTCGGTCATGTATAGTGCTCGGAGATTATTAGTTGCTAGCTATAGTTATTACTCATCCGTGGAGATAGTAGCGGATGTCCTGTTGTGATTTGCAGTTAGCCTAGTCTACAAGCCTTGTTTGTTGATTTGGACGTTGAGTTTTAGGGGTAGGAGACACCGTAAATTATTTTGGTAGCCGGGGGCCGATTTGGGCCGTCCGGGATAATCAAAATATTAGTAGTCAAAGTCATGTCGCGATCGCATGTCTCGATGTCTTCCCGCTCGATTGTCATCACCAACAAAATGCCGACCATTGAAACGAAACGAAACATTCTGCCGGACATTCTCTCGTTCTCTCGCTCTCTACATGAAGTACAAATTTTTTCAACGTTACTACATACATGTATTCACAAGACGAATACCTTTCATTTGAGCTCTTGAACGAACCCATCTGCAACCGCATCGCTTCGTTTGCAGTCGCGACTGTAAGCTAAGTTGATGCGGTTTAAGATGGGGTCGACCCCACATGGGATGAAAAGCTTGGCAGTCGAGGGGTTTTGTGCATTTCAGCGCACGAAACTTGGCACTGATATTATTGATAGTAATATCAGTTGACCCTCTTAAGCGCAAGCACATTCGTTAAGTGTACTCAAAACGAGCGCATCTTAGCATTGAGCTTTTTGGGTTTGGGTTTTGAAGTACCCAAACCCAAAAATGCCAAACAGTCAAGGCCTTCCCGGGCGTTCTAGCACGCGAAACTTGCCACAAATATTTCTAACATAGATATCTTAAAGACAGCCAACGCACAGCATCTGCAACAACGTGTGCTCAAAACGGCAGATTTATTTCTTTGGCGGATACATTGGGTTCGGGTTTTCATGTACCCAAAGATGCCAAACAGCCGAGGGCATCCTATGCGTTCTAGAGCACGAGACTTGGAAAAAAACTGCCAAGATATATATCTTTGAGTTGCCTGAAGCTCAAGGCTTTAAGCTACTTGTGCGCGAAACGCGCAATTTATTTCTAAGGCAGATTTCTTTGGGTTTGGGAAACGAACCCAAACCCAATATATCTGCCAAAGAAATAGATCTGCAGTTTTGAGCACAAGTTGTTTCAGATGCTGTGCGTTGGCTGACTTTAAGATATCTATGTTAGAAATATTTGTGCCAAGTTTCGCGTGCTAGAACGCACGGGAAGGCCTTGACTGTTTGGCATTTTTGGGTTTGGGTACTTCAAAACCCAAACCCAAAAAGCTCGATGCTAAGATGCGCTCGTTTGGAGTGTACTTAACGAATGTGCTTGCGCTTAAGAGGTCAACTGATATTACTATCAATAATATCAGTGCCAAGTTTCGTGCGCTGAAACGCACGAAAACCCCTCGACTGCCAAGCTTTTCATCCCATGGGGGTCGACCCCATCTTAAACCGCATCAACTTAGCTTGCAGTCGCGACTGCAAACGAAGCGATGCTGTTGCGGATGGGTTCGTTCAAGAGCTCAAATAAAAGGTATTTGTCTTGCGAATACATATATGTTGGTTACGAACGTTGAAAAAAATGTACTTCATGTAATGTGATTAAAATCACAAGGGGTTGTGCCTGCAGTCACAGCGCAACAAAGTTGGGGCGGGCAAGCGATAACCTATATTTCCATACTTAATAACTAGCAAACGGCGTTTGTTGTCACTGTAAGAACGTAAAAACGGACACTGGAAAACTCCATCGTACCTCGTGACACTCTCGTGACACTGTGCTACCTCTACAGTGACACCGAGGTACCGTCATGTCATGTCATTGTCGCTCGCTCGTCATCGACAACCAATGGTGATTTGCCATTTGTGCACTTACAAAAGTCGTATTGCAATGGCATCTTTGAGCTGGCATGTTCTGATTGGATTTCCCGATAGTGGGTGCACATGGTAAGTGCCCTGCCAAAAAGCGTCAGGTAGGAAGGATGGTGTTCCCTCCCCTACCACCGTGGGAACGCCATTCGCCTTATCCCACCTCGCCAAAAGAGAACAATCGTGCCGAACCGCGCAGAAAACGTGAATCGGCTGTCGCGGGCTGTCGCAGGCTGTCGCGGGCTGCTCGATGCTGTTTCCAAATGCTCGATGCTTTCCAAATTTCGGGAGGAGAGAGCAAAATGTCGAACAGCATCAAGGATTTGGAAACAGAGCTCAAAAGTTATGATAGTGACGTGGCAAAAAATAGCATTCGGGTCTGAGCGAGCAGTGCGACCGTAGGATCAGTCGAAGACGAGCGAGCGACAAGCTAGTTATAGCTGCCACGTCAGACGTATATGCTCTGGACTGCGCCTCCGGCACAGTCCAGAGCATATAGTCTGACGTGGCAGCTATAACTACCTCTTACAGACAGTATTTAGACACGTCATCAAAATACGGGCATGTGAATTGAAACACATCGTTTTTAGAGTATGAATTTGAATGAGCGTGACTGACGGATCCCAGTTTGACGTGACGTGACGGATCCCACATTAGTTGGCAATTGTGACGCGTCTGATTGGACACACGTCCTGAACAGAACGAAAGACGGTTGCTGTCGATGGCGCTCTCGCTGTCGATGGCGCTGTCGATAAGCATAACCGCTCAGTCCGATTCTATGGATTGGTGTCACGTCACGTCACGGTGCGTCGGCGTCGGCGTCGGCGTCGGCGACTGTCACCAGTTTATAGAATGAACTTTTTCCATTAAGCCCTCCCCGACATGACGTAGATTCCCAATCGTAGGAAATATTCCTCCACATCAGAAATCGGAAAGACCGTGCGATTTTTCATCTGACCGGTGTGGTAAGCCTACTATCCTACCGTTGAGCGTTGACCCGGAAGGACCCTTTGAAACATGCGTCGGGCTGCTGTCCGCACATGAATTTTGGCAATTACTTTGCAAATTTCGCAACATGTATCACAACATTTTAAACATGTATTCACTGTGATATATGTGCGTCGTTTGACACTCGAAACGTAGCGAAAGAAGCCGTACTTCGCGTTTTAGGATGCTCGCCGGGAGTGAGTACCCTTGCGGTACTAAATGATTGCGTAGCGAGATGTACAGAGATGAGTCTCCGCCAAGTTTTCACGCAAAGTTAACTTAAGTTAACGTTGCGTGATAGCGCGTTTGGCGTTATTCCATCCGTATTCGCGGATGTGAGCAAGCCGCGAAGGGGGTTCGCATTGCGGACTTCAAACGCGTTTTGGGCATCTGCGTTTCTGCGGATGCTCAAGACAGCGACTGAAACTAAATTCATTACATACTTATAAAGTGTTGGAGAGAGTTGCACGCTGTTCGAACACTCATAAGTTTGAGACTGCAAAACGTTTGTTCCATTTGTCCCGTTTATAGCGGTACAATGATGAAAACGTGCGGGGATCTTTACGCACGCGCTCATCATGTCCAATAAAAAAGTTCACTACGGAAAACACAATGAAAAGTATCATTACGAAGTTATAGGTCTTATAACTTCGGAATAATATCATAATCATAGGCTCACCGTAGCAGAAATATCAAGTTATTTCTTTGAAAGCGGTGCCTGGGACGCAACATCAGGCTGAAAAACAGAAAAGGCGAGAGTAGTTTCTCCGACGTGGCACGTAGATTTAGTCGGCAGAGAGTCGTCTCTCTCGAAAGCCGTCAAAAAAATCAGGCCTCCATTAGATCCAAGGATGCACAGAGCAAGGTCTGACCGAAAGTCGACGAAAGATGCTTCATGTCACGAGATGTCACGGCCAAACTATTCCGTCGACTCCAAAAACTCGGAAATGTTGGAGCGTGACATGGGCGTGACATGCAAGAGTCGGCGTCGACTTTCCGTCGACCTACGGTCGTCCGAGCCAATCAGCTTGCTGTGATCAAAAAACTGCCGACGCCGACTACAGTCGGGTAACCTGACACCAAACCATAGAATCACCCTCAGCATAACCCTCGCCTGCGCTGGCGCTGGTCGACGTGACGACGTCCCCGAATGACATGCCAGACTTTTTTCTTCACGAGCGGACGGGAGGAGTCCATCGCATGCTTTCGTATGGTTCGCATTGCAAGTCGGTTTCAGCACAGAAACCTTAAAATCCTCGCAGCAGACAGCCAGGCACACGTTTCTGCGCAACGAATCTTATCTCGGGACAAAAATCTCTGCTATTAGGCTTGGAGCAGGCACGGTACTGGCGCTGCCTGGAAGCTCATCCTCCACAGTGACGCCGTGCTCACCTGTGCGGTTGTGCTTGTGCGGACCCCTCGCGGTTCACAGATTCGCACACCAAGGACACTTGGGATGATGTTGAGGTGACTTTTCACCTTTTCATATTAAGTGGCAAAATGAGTCACCGTTCACGAATCTTTATTCCTATCTTGCGATCATACCCAACGGTATGGCTACACGTGATTACTGTACGTAGGAAAGCACGTTGTGTCAAGGTACTGTTTTCCATGTTTGTGTTGTGGAATGTTGATGTTTATATCCCGCGTACAATGTGCGTGAAGAGGCCGCAGTTCGAAGAACTTAGTTCGCGGCTTGGGATTAAACCCAACGGTCTGGCTGACGGGGGGGGGCGTCTGTGGCGCAGGGCATCCTGCGGAGGCTGCTGTTGGCTGTGGCAAGCTTCGTTTTAGAATTTTCAGAGGGCGTTCCCCACAGTGAATAACGCTTTATTTCTGCTGCACTGCGAGCTGTAATTCGAACTGGTAGGTGGGTGAACTGAGGAAGGGAAAGTGGAACGAGGGGTTGCAGTCTCAGTGGGACACACCCCCACTGAGCTCAGATTGAAATCCTGACAGCTCCGTCTCGGGCGCACACACGGCTGGGCACTGCGCAGTCGAGTGTGCGCCCAAGACTCAACGGCATTCGCTGTGCATAGCATTTTGCAACACTTGCGTAAGATAGGTAAGCCCGCAACATATCACACAGCATAGCAGGGCACGGCAGCCGGCTCCGGGAGTGGCGTCCGGAGATTCGGCAATGCAGAGCACAGAACCGCATATGCATATCACAACACAACACAGCATGTGCATAAGCATATCATAGCACTGCACAACGGAGAAATGCTTGTTCATAGCATAACAAAGCACAACATTTGCACATGCATAGCAACGCACAGCACAGCACAGTACAGCAGGGCATCCGGCTCTAGGAGTAGCATCCGCAGGTCAGGCACTGAATGGCACAGAACAGCAAATGCAAATCACAACAAAGCATAGCACGGCATGTTCATATGCATATCAGCACAGCATAGCATTATCACGGCACAGCACAACACAGCTTTTGCATATGCAATGCACAGCATAGCACGACACAGCTTTTGCATATGCAATGCACAACATATCACAACACAGCTTTTGCATATGCGATGCACAGCATAACAAAACACAGCTTTTGCATATGCGATGCACAACAGAAAACAACATAGCTTTTGCATAGGCATATCACACCCTAGCATAGCATTTGCATAAGCATATCACGACCCAACATAGCATTTGCATAGGCATATCACAACACAGCGTGACGCAGCATTCGCATATGCATAGCACAGCACAACATAAGCATATGCATCATATGCATGTGCATATGCATGTGCACCGCACAACTTATGCATATGCATATCACAATACGACATATGCATATGCATTATATGCATATGCATATGCATATACATGTGCACAACACAACATAACACGGCGCAACATATGCATATGCGTATCACAGCACAACATATGCATATCACAACACGGCATATTCTTAGCAGTTGCATATGCATATTCCGGAGCCGTGAGAGGCCCCCATGACCCTCCAGGCGATAGTGAAGTCGGGCCGGGCGGACCACGCTGCCACCTGCAGCCCCGCCCGCGGAGCCCCTAAGAGCTACATACGGCCGAAAATGGATTTCCACCCATCGCAGCCAAGGTTGTCAATCATATCTAAAATCAATCTGATCGTTTGATGATAAGTGTGATTGTCGGATGTGATCGTCGGATCATCTGATCTGATCATCTGATCATCTGATACTGAGGAAGCCAGGAGATATATATATATATATATATGTATGTTGTAACCGTGAAAGTGGAAGACAGGTGTGAAGGCTGGTAAACTCTAAAGTCAGATAACAAAAGTATTTTGGCTGGCTTTAGGGTTTCGGCAGCCGGTGACACGGGGACTCAGACAACACTGCAAGTGATATCTAGGCGAGGGGTGACACAGGGGTGCACCACTGCTCCCCCCCTTGGGGGGGAAAGTTGGCATCCCCATGACACCACCTCACCCCGAAGGTGGGAGGTGCACTGCAGGGCCAACCGGTACATCCGGACAGGCGGCTAAAAGAAATCTACGAGTGTAAGGGGTATTTTCCAACCCAGCTAGAGGCAATTCCATGCTTTGGCGCTCGCCGCACTCTACACCTCGGAGTCCGATGTCTTAATCTAGGGTTTGGGCAAGTTGCCCTCCACATCACCGGTGACAGCTGAGTTGGGCAACCAGATAGGCGAGGGGCGGAAAGCCGGCCAGGTGTCCTCCTCATCGGGGAAGACGGCGCCGTAGCAGGCAGGCTCCTCAGGCCCATCAGGCAGCGGGGAGGCGGCATCGTCCTTGGTGTGCACCACCAGAGCGCCGCTGCCGACGGGGTCGATCGCGTCACCCCCACCAGGTGCAGGCAGGGAGAGGCGGACGGAATGGAAAGCTGCCGCAGTCGGCGGCTCCGCGGGTGGAGCTGGCGGGCTCACCGTAGGAGGCGGTGCCGAGAGTGCAGCGGCGGACACATCGAGCGACGAGCGGGTTGTGGCTGCCCGCGATGTCTCAAGATGTTTGTCGTTGGCGAAGGCCTCGATGCACACGTACGGACAAGCACGACCACGGGTGTCGGCGTGGGAGTCCATGACGTTCCACAATCCACATGCGGAAGCAGACGGTAGGATAATCAACTTCTACTTAGTTTGCATACTCATGCATAACATTAGTTGAATGTGTACGAACTCACACACACACACACACACACACAGTTGAATCATATAAATCTGAAAAAGACTTTTGTGAGTTACAATCAGTGCCTTATATCACACAGGTGTGTTCTCTATCTAAGCTTACTGTTACTCAATCATAGCTTCTACTGTACTCGTACTTGTACTCTTGTGTTCTGTGACAGATACTGTGTACATTTTGAATTGATCTTCTGTCTCTTGCAGACTGATTGTCATCATTGCTCTGTCCACATCTACACATGGTACTGTACTTTGTCAGCACAATCATACTGTCATACTATCATACTGTCAGAATTTGTACTTTTGGCCTCTCTGTGATTAACACTGCATGAGAGTTTACTGTTTTCCTACTCCTCCTTACTCATGCTCTTCAAAAATATCGCAACACCACAGCACCGAGTACCCGAAAACGTTCCAAAGCCAGGCTTTTGGTAAAGAAGTCCGCCAAATTCTCCTGCGTAGGCACTTTTGCAATAACAATTCTGCCCAGCTCTACCAACTTTGCCACATACCGATTTCTCACTGCCACATGACGTGTCGCTGCATTGTTCAGAACATTCTCTGCCTGTGCCACCGAAGCATGATTTTCTCCATGAATTGTAACAGGCTGCTTGACAGGTGAAAACTCAGTCAGCAGATTCACAACATACTCAACGTCCCGTGCACATTCTGACAACGCTATCAATTCTGCCTCTGCTGTGCTGACTGCAACTGTCTTCTGCAATTTTGACGAATACATGACAGTACTTCCATTCAGTCGCACCAGTGAACCTGAAACAGAGCGTCTGGTCACTTTGTTTGCTGCGTGGTCTGCATCTGTATAAGCTGTTACTATCAATTCTGCAGTCAGTGACGCTGGCGAACTGCACTGCATTGTCAAGCACACATGAATAGTTCCCTTCAAATATCTCAGCACACGCTTCAAATGCTGCCAATGCTCCTGCCCGTAGCAGTGAGAGAACCTGGCCAAATAACAGACCGCTGTCAAAATAACAGGCCGTGAGCAACGTGCCAGCCACATCAATTCCATCACCAGAGTAACATAGGGAAGCTTCTCCAACTTCTCCTCCGAGTCCATAGGCATCAGAGACAGTCTGGGCTCCATTGGTGTCATACACGGATTACAGTCCTGCATATATACTACCTCTCCAACATGCGCTGTATCAGCCCAACCTGACTGATTTGACACTCCCTGACCAGACCATAGTCACTGAAAGTCATACTCATGCCCAGCAACTCCACCAGTGGTCCTTTGTCCTTACTAGGCCATTTCGCACTGAATGCTCTGAAGAATTCCACCTTCCACTCCACTGAAGAAGTGAATATAGTGTAGTCGTCCACGTGCACACACACAAATACCACCAGTGTACCAGGCTGCCAGATGTAAAACAGACACGGGTCAATGTTGGACACCCGTATCCTGTGGTCATAAGCAAGCAGAAACTCCTTGCTCGTCTTGTACCATATGCGCGGTGCCTGCTTCAACCCGTACACACTCTTCTGCAGAATTCCATACCTCACTCCTCGAACTATCCGTGCATTAGGCCAACTGACATACCGAGGAACGTCCACGTCCAGCTCACCATTCAGAAAGCACGTGATAACGTCCAAGGCAAAGGCCAATCGTCCCAACACCAAACTGAGCTGAATAAGAATTCTCAAGGTTGACAGCTGAGTACACGGTGCATACACGTCTTCATAGTGCACCCCATGCTGCTGACCATTGCCACATACCACCCACCTGGTCTTCCTCTCGGTCAGCTGCCCTGCAGAGTCCAGCTTCGCCTTGTACACAACCACCATGCGCATGACCTTCTCGCCAGCAGGTACCGTCTCCACCGGCAAGATTGCTTTCTTCACGTCGATGAGAGCGCACTCCTCCTTGTGGTCCGACTCCTGCCACTGCACTGAGTCTGGTCCATTCACCAACTGAACCCATCCTTTCGGCTCCGTCACCCCCACTGGCAACCCCGTCACTTTCTCCTCCTGAGCCACCAGAGCAACATGGCGGGTCTCAAACCTCACGCGGGCCTCACCCACATCAATTGCAGAGCGGTATCTCCGACGAATGTGGGTCCTTTGCGGAGCCGTGAGAGGCCCCCGTGACCCTCCAAGCGATAGTGGAGTCAGGCCAGGCGGCCCGCGCTGCCACCTGCCAGCTGCCACCTGCGGAGCCCCTCGGAGCTACGTACGGCCAAGATCGGTTTCCACCGATCGCAGCCATCCTTAGCATGCCCGGGACATTCGGTATCTCCGACGAATGTGGGACCTTTGCGGAGCCGTGAGAGGCCCCTGTGACCCTCCAAGCGATAGTGGAGTCGGGCCAGGCGGCCCGCGCTGCCACCTGCCACCTGCCACCTGCGGAGCCCCTCGGAGCTACGTACGGCCAAGATCGGTTTCCACCGATCGCAACCATCCTTAGCATGCCCGGGACATTCGGTATCTCCGACGAATGTGGGTCCTTTGCGGAGCCGTGAGAGGCTCCCGTGACCCTCCAGGCGATAGTGGGTCGGGCCAGGCGGCCCGCGCTGCCACCTGCCACCTGCCACCTGCGGAGGCCCTCGGAGCTACGTACGGCCAAAATCGATTTCCACCGATCGCAACCATCCTTAGCATGCCCGGGACATTCGGTATCTCCGACGAATGTGGGACCTTTGCGGAGCCGTGAGAGGCCCCCGTAACCCTCCAGGCGATAGTGGAGTCGGGCCAGGCGGCCCACGCTGCAAGCTGCCAGCTGCCAGCTGCCAGCTGCCACCACGCATGACATAGGCTGCCGCCCAGGACTGACACACATGACAGAGGCTGCCGCCCAGGACTCACACGCATGATAGAGGCTGCCTCCCAGGACTCACACGCATGACAAAGACTGCCTCCCAAGACACACACGTATGACAGATGCCGCCTCCCAGGAT
>LGRX02017467.1:0-23488 GCA_001247695.2 Cymbomonas tetramitiformis
TAAATTTTACTATATCATCGTATACTGTATTTTCCGATTCCATCGCCGCAGGACCAGCAGAGGCTCCTGCGCCAGCGGCCGGGATAGGACCAGCAGAGGCTCCTGCCCCGGCGGTCGGGGTGCATATTGAAGCTATAAAAGGAGATATCTTTTCTAGATATTCGATATCTTTTACCATATCTTGAGTAGTTTTTATTCTATTTTTTACAAGATACTGAAAAACTTCAGAACTTTTTGTAATGGAAATAATTGGTATGGTTATTTTCAAATTATTTAACCCACGATTATCAATTTGTAATTGGATATATGCCACCATAAAATCCATAATTTCAGGCAATAGTTCTGAGTATTCCGAGGGGAATTTAGGTATGACGCCATCCAAATTTTCCTTGCCGTGCATGAGAAAAACAATAGATTCAATCACCCGTACACTATCAAACCGTTTTAATTTATTTAAAAGGTTTGATCGTACTGCAGGATTTTCGGGAAGTAACTGCTTAGCGATATGCTCTGCATAGCTATATGCTGCATTTATACATGGGGAGCATAAGAAAGTTATGATAGGAGATATATTTTGTGTATATTCCTCATCTTGTACGATATGTTCATCAGTGTTTTTTCTATTTTTTACAAGATACTCAAAAACGACCAAAATTCCTTGGTTTTTAAGTACAGTAGCGAATGGCATTGGCGATTTAGATAACCCCCGTTCCTGAACTTGTGATTGGATATACAATGCCATAAAATTGATAATGGTTTGCATTAATTTTTGGTCCAAAGATTTCACGGTATTCAATTTTACCATACCCTGTAAGACTTGAAGGGTATCGTTCAACTTGGATACATCGGTAATATGTTCCAAAGAAGTTGTAAGGTCGGATCGTAGTTTTGATTTTTTGGGATGTAACTCATTTATAAATTTTACTATATCATCGTATACTGTATTTTCCGAATTCATCGCCGCAGGACCAGCAGAGGCTCCTGCCCCAGCGGTCGGGACAGGAGCAGCAGAGGCTCCTGTCCCAGCGGCCTGGATGCGTTGTTTACGCTTGGGCGGCTCCGCATTTTCCTGTTCCAATTTTGCCTTTTCCTCCAGACACTTTTCTAGGTCGTTTTCAGTACGCCGGAAAAGTTCTTGAATATGCTGAACTTGTGAGAAATCATTGATTTCGAAACCGAGAAGTTTCATTCGTTCTAGGTCATTTAAGAATTTCTTACGCATTTTCATATCATCTGCAGTTATGCCTGTACCAAGTATGTCGTACTTATTGCCGGTATTCATTGCTGCTTCAGTACACTTTACATGGGCTGTTTGTTTATTAGGTGCCCAACCGTAATCTAATAATTCACCATTCACAACATACGTTTCATGTATACTTTGTGCTCCAGTTGATGAACCATCTTCTTTGCATGCCCACTTCTTAAACTGCGCCGGCATTTGCACAGACATCATGACGACGTTCCTGCAAACAATTTTGATTGGTATTTATACTTTCAAAGGCTTACGGTACCGTACACGTTCGTGACGTTGCGATGCGTGCGCGGGACGCACGCGGACGTGGGCGCGGACGTGGCGTTCGTGGTGCGCGAGGTGCGGGACGCCTGCCTCCGCGTACAACTAAATTTGGGTACCATCACAAGCACCCGCTGGTTTCGCCGCATAACTCCCGCTACACGCCCCGGACGTAGGTTCGCGTCTTGTCCGATTTGCAGCGCCTCGTCAGTTTTCCTATCCGGCCTCGCCTCGTTGCCAAAAATCGCGGTCAAAGTCGCAGGGGGGGTATAGAAAATCTGGGTATTCGCAAAACTGAGCAAACTATTGAAGGCCAAACTGTGGGTACTTAACGGCGTACGACGCCCGCGTGCGCCCGATGCACTCGTGTTGAAGGTCGATGGCTCGTAACGCAACTCAGTTGGGGTGCGTGCGACGCGAATATAAGAAAGGTGGCTTCTGCGTATCAAAGGAGCGCAACGAAAGTGAATCCGGCGTTTCGGTGCTTGAGTAGGCACCACCACGGGGCGGTAGCCACTGAACAAACTTCGCGAGGTTACAACTGTCCCAGCGTTGTTTTAGGATACGGGCCAGAAATCGGTCCGGCATTTTATTGAAAAGTTCGACGTTAAAAATATTACAAACGGGGAGGGGTTGTCGCACTATATGACAAGTACTAGCCGGTTTTGGCTATGACGGTGATATACAGGCGCGCTATATACAGAGGTGCCCGCGTGATCAGGTGTTGGGAATCGAACGTAAATGTTTCGTGGTCAGACGCTCACGGGCGGTGCTGCACCTATCGCATAACGCGTCCCACAGCTGCGTCGTCGCCATCCTTGCGTATTTATGACGTGCCACGTACGCGTCGACTATTCGGATGCAAATGTCCGGGTGATCGTCGAAATACACGCACATGCAGGCGACGTCCGCCGTGCAATCCACGTGCTTACTCAGCAGGAGGCAGGCGTACGCGTCGAGCGGCATCTTCGCGTGAGCGAAGTACGCGTGCAGCACCAGCTTGTCGAGGCACGCCAGATGGTCATTTTTTGAGATGAGGGTCAAATAGTCCACATAAACCGCGTGCGAGGGCCCGAGGCGCGCTCGGATCCGAAAAAAATCGTCGAGGCTCAGAACGTTCATGTGTATCAACGCCATACTTATTTCCGTGACCGCGATGTGGTTCACCCCAAACTCGGACACCGTCATCTCCACCGCGGACACACCGATATGCGCGCAAAACGCAGCGAGTATCGTCAGCGCGATTTCGCGTTTCACGGTGTCGTCGCGAGCGACGTAGTCGTGCTCCGTGAAGTGGTCCCTCACGAAAGCAAATAAACTGGTGGGCGCGCGCAATTCGGGAATCAGCTTCTCCAGCAAGTACGTCTCGGCAGCGTCCAGCAGCACCAGCCGACACCGTATACCACGGTCGTGCATAAACTCGTAGGCGCATTCGGCAAAGGCGCGTAGACCTGCGTCCTTGGACGCGTGCGCGCTGACGGCGCCGTCCACGCACGCAATCATCAGACGATGATCGTTTCGGTAATCACCCTGGACCGTTGTTACGGCGTGGGGCATGATGGCGTTCTGCACGGATTATTGCCGGTACGGGCTCAGTCACCTAGGATTCGCGTTCCGCTCATCGGCGGTCGCATTCGATGCGGGGTGGCTATTTAGGAAGCGCTCGCTAACACGCGATCCCCGTTCAGCCTATGATAAATCGGCCAGTAGGCCAGCATCATCATCGCGATCGCCATGTCGTCGTTTTTGCCGTGCACTTTGCCGGTGATGACCCGTTTGCACTCAGCGTATTTGCGTGACGCGCCCGGCTTGTACACGTATTCGAACTGCCGCAGCTGCTTCACCAACAGCTGCACATCGTCGACGCGACTTCCTCCCTCGCCCCGCAGCTGCATGCGGACACGATCTTCGGCTAAAAGACGCTGCAGCTCGTGACGCATCCGCTCCTTGGACTCGGCCGTGGTGAGCACACCCGGTCGGTGCATAGCGCTTTTGTCCGCGGACAGATGCGCCACCGGCGCGAACGCGTCGACGATGTGCGCAACGCGCGAGGCCTGCGTGCGATGCGACGATTCAGAAAACGAGCCGCCGATCGCGGTCGGCGATTTTTTGGATACAAAAAAACAGCACGCGGCATACCGCGATCGTCTCTACGGGCGTGTACCTGCACCCACCCGCCGTAGTTTGCCTCGATCACGCTGATCACGCGGGCGCTCGCGTGCATTCGCTTGCGAACGCGTTGTACGTGAGAGCATAGCTCGTGCTCCATCTGCGCATCGGACGTGACGGTCGTGGCGTCCATACCCAGCACCTGCCACAGCACCGAACCCCTCTCCGCCTCGGTGCGATGAAGAAGCGTCGACACGATGCGATAGTGGGCTGCGATGGTGTGTTGGCGTCGGACGATTTCGAAACCGTGGATCGACATCTGCACGCCGCCGTGGACGCGTTACACATGCTCATGCGACAAGACGAAACATACCTCACGGCCGCTAATTCCAAGCTGGGATCCGGCATGCTGAAGTACATCAACCAGATGCTGATGACCGCGAAATACACCCACGATTTGCACGCGAAAAAATACGCCTGGCTTTTGCTCGTTGACGCGTGCGATGATATCATTTACGAGTATTTGCGAAACGTGTGCGCGTGCGACAAGGTGCAGAATTGGCGAGCGGAGCTGCGATCGGATATCGACAGTTACGTGATGGGGGGCGATCAACCCGAGGTCGACACACGCTCCAAGCCGACCACGCGCGACGACACCCGTACGGCGCGCGCGTCCTGCTCACGTCGCCGGCGCACGAGCCGGTTGAAGGCGTCGAGCGACGCGGCCGATAGCGGCTGCGACGCCCGTGTAGGCACGCCGCGGCTGACCGCGTACCTGCACAGCGATAGTCTCGTGGCGTTTGTGATTAAATGCACCTGTAAATATTATGAGGCGTGACCGCGAACGCACCACCAGCTCGTTTTCCGCCGTGAGGTAGCCGCTGACCGTGGCCATCATGTTGTTGCCACCTCCGCACGTGTCTATCGCGACGTACACGTCGTAACTCAGCTGGGACACCGTACTCGTGGTCGCTTCGCAACGCATGCGCGATGCGAACCGATCCAACGATTCGCGGTCGAAACAGCTCGCATCCGCCCCGGAGGGTATCCCAAGCTGTTCCTGCATGTACATCTGAGGCTGCGATTCGAAGAGCATGCGCGTCATTTCCTCGCGGCGGTGGTCGGATTTCCACGGCGGAAGCAACTCCCGACGATGCTCGCACACGTCCTTCACGCCGCGTGCGGCGCACGTTTCGCATATCAGGCACACCTCCAGCACGTGAAACATCGGCTCGTCGCTGTTGGGCTCGCGCATTCGTAACAGCGTGGAGTAAAAGTTGTTTTCGTCCAAGGGGGTCGATATGGCGAGTAGCGCGGTGTCCCTAACATTGAGCAGCGGCACGATCACCTCGGTGAACACCGCCTCGTCCAGTCTGGAGGCCTCCTCCAGGATGATCACTTTCGCGCCCACGCCCTTGAGGCCTGCGGCATATCGGTGGTCATCAAATCCATCTGCTCCTCGTTTGCGCGTCTGCGACGGATCTCGACGTCGGGCAGGCGAACACGCCGCGCCACGTCGATTTGCTCCGCGGCCGAAGTCAACAGAGCGCATAGCAAACACAGCAGACCGCACAGAAAAATCACGCGCTCATGCATCGCTACGCCGGGACGGTACGTTTTTCTAAAAAAATTTCCTCACTCCGCACGCGACCCGCACATATCTATACGCGTAAATCATGGCTGGCATCGATGATCTCGAAGAGGTTGCGCGTTGCATCGAAGCGACGGGCGGAATCGTGCGCGACTTGGCCGACAAACGGGCCAGGATGAATCTGAAAATGCACGTCGCGCCGCCCCGCAATCCGGATCAGAAGTACCTGGATTTGGCCATGACGTACACCGACCCCGCAACCAACGCGGAAACGCGCGTGGAGCGGCCGCAGATCATGATCGGCGAGGCGACCGGTCACGAAGCGCTGCGTTTCTTTCGTAGCGACAAGCTGCGCGAAGGGTCCCGCAGAGAAAAACACGGCATCACCCTTTACGGGAACGACGCCGTGGACCGCGATTACCGCGCGCTGTACGACTGCCTCATCGATGCCTACGTGGAAGCGTGGCCGCGCATGATGACCGAGGACACCAGCGAAGCGCTGGCTCAGTTCGGTAACATGATGCAGCTGGATCTGACCGACGCGGACATGGACACGCAGCTGCAGCGCATCGCCGATCGTGAACTCAGCACGAAGGAGCACGACGGTGAGACGGTGGCCAACAAGTGGGAACGATTCATGCTGGGACGCATCCGCATCGCTTTCCCGTACGCGCAGTCCGAAGCGCAGACGGCCTTCGTGAAGCAGTACACGAACGACCGCGTCGGAGAAACGCGGATGGGTCTCAACGTCACGCTGCGTGAGCCGGTCGCATCGAAAAAAACTGCCGCGCGACCCACAAAGGTCGCCAGGAATGCGCACACCGCCGACGTCGCCGCCGACGATACCGCCGCCGTCACCCCCATCTTCGACGGCCTCTCCTTAACGCGTGTGGACGCGGACGGTGCGCGCGTGGCCGTGCCCGACGTGGCGGTGGCCCTTTGCAGCCACCTGCGACCAGCGATCGTCGGCACGGCAGAGGATGAGGAGGCCAGGCAACGCGCGGAGCGCCGTCCCGTTCACGCCCATTTCGCGGTGGTGGAAATGGCGCAGGTGTTCGTGCTGGAGCGCAACGTCTATCCTCTGAAATATTTGCGCTGGGCGTGCTTGGCCTCGCCAACGGGTGCGGGAGGCGGGCGACCGATTCGATCTCGTCTGTCGAACTCGTTTCCGCAAGAATCGTACATGGGGACGATGACGGATGCCCTCGGGGTGATGGCCGCAAGCGACGCCAGTCTGATCGTCGGCAGCTACGCGGAGGCTCGTCGCGAAGGGCGATTCAAGATGCGCGTGGATCCCTCCCGCACCAACAACGGATACCACACCGTGTGTTGCGAAACGAAGACCGACGACGGCCGCTGGGTAAGCCACAACTCACCGCAGTACGCCGTGCAGGACGACGATGGGACGGGTTTTCTGGCGTTCCGAGCCAGCAAGTACGCGCCGAGCAGCAACGACGGCGCCGACAATTCGGACACCGCGAGCGCCAACAGCAAATTCTCCATGCAAATTTTTGGCGACAGCGACATGGAGATGGAGCTGCGCGCGCTGTACGACACCTTCATCGACGCCCTGTGCCTGGCCTGGCCGACCATCAAAGCCGGGCATTTCAAACGCGAGCTCAAGCTGTTCGGCGACCTCAATATCGACGCCTCCGCGGCGGAGAACGCGACCACCGAAGAGCTGATGCACGCGCTCGCCACTCAGAAACTGCTGGACCGGTGGAACTCGCATCTGCGCGGCTGCGTGACCAGCGGCTTTCCCTTCAATAAAGATAGGAGCGCGTGCTTCGTGAAAGCCATACCCGACCGCGACGACCCCACGCTGCGCCGCTACGGTCTGCACGTGACCGTGCCTGAATTCCCCTCCAGCGGCAAGGACCACGCGCCGGTGCGGCTGCAGGATGTGTCCTGCACCGCGATCGTGACCGGTCGCGCCGGATCGTGCGTGAACGTCGATCCGGACGATGTCGTGCAGCGCGTGTGCCGCGTCAGCGCGGATCGCTCGGAGGGCGATCGCTCCGTCGAGCGTCTGACCGTGCGAGCGGCGGTGTTTGTCTTCGACACCGTGTACTGCGCGAACGACAACGACCTCAAGGTGTTTCCGCGTCGCAATCTGCGGTGGTTGTGTTTGGACGACGCGTCGACCGGTGGTAACGCTGGCCGCGTCGACTACGCCTCGTTAGTGAACTAGTGCTGCACGCGATTGTTTCCAAAGACTGTATATATGCGTGTCGATGTAATCATTGTAATATTGATGTGTTGACGAATGAGGCGTGCGCGCGTGTAAACGATCGACGTGGAACCATGCCCGTTGCGAGCATCGTCATCTGTCATCGTAGCAAGGGGATGAGATCCGTGCTGCGAAATTTGCAAACGGGACGCGAGCACGCCATTCGGGAGCGGCGGCACCTCACGCATCACGGTATCACAAAGCTCCTGCGCAGAGTGTACTATCCCGCGTACGCATTCACGGGATACGACGAGGGCACCGCGGCGACCGATCGCAGCACGCGCGGGCAGAAGTTCGGCAGCATGGTGGACAGTGCCGCGTGCGCGATCGTTCATCAGTATCGCGATCGCCTGACGCGGCATTTTCGCGGCCATCTCAAACCGCGCCCGGAGCTGCGGGCCATGCTGCACGGCGTCAACGAAGCGTACGCGCGTCGTCTTCTGTTGGCGCTGCTGCGTTACGGGTTCACCCCGATCGACGCGCAAGTCCCGGTGACTTCAGCCGACGCCCCGTTGCGCACCGAGGTCGACATAGTGTGCCACGACGACGCCGGGGGCGGCGTCGTGCTGATAGAGCTGAAATGTGGGTTCTGCGGGTATCGAACGCGCGCGCACGGCAAAATGCGGCACGAACTCGGTGACCACCCGGACAGCCCGGAAACGCAGCATCATCTGCAACTTGCGCTGACGACCCGCATGTTCCGCCAAACGTACACCGAAATAACGCGAATCCAAGCGTTCGTCGTTTACTGCGACGACAGAGGAGTCACGCGACAGGCCCTACGACCTTGGGCCGCGCGCGTGGCCAAAGCCGCGACGCTGCGACTGGCGCGAAACGCGAAATGACGCGCGCAATGGCTTGGGCGTATGTGTGAATATATATGTATATATAGGCGCGTGCGCAACGTGACGTAGAGGGCTTCCGGCGTGAAACCCTCCTCGAGACACGTGAGCATGCGCTGCACCAGGACGGCACTTTTGATACGCGCCGCGTGCGAAAAGTCCGCAACGCTTAACCTACGTCTGAACAACACGTTAAACGACAAACCGATACAAGAGCTGTATCTCAGAATACTGAACCATCTATCACAACACGCCGCAACATTGGCGAAGTGCGAATTCTGGTGCGCCACACAGCCGCACTCTCCGGACGTGAGAAGCGCGCACGGTGACGCGTTCATACTGCGCGTTACACGCGCGCAACAAACGCAGTTTCTATCCTGGTGCAGGAAACGGGCGACCGCGGCCGACGCGCGATCGACCGACCTCACGCATTTGCGCGGAAACGCGTCACAAAAAAATCGGAATCTATACAAAAAACGCCGACTATCAACCCTAAATCAATTGTTAAACCATTTAAAATCCAAAGACGGAAACCTGGCGAACCCGCGCATAATCGCGGACGTGGTGGTCCGGGTGGTGATGTGATCGGCACCTTGCACGCTCGACGGGTACGAGTACACGCGCCGCGTGTCTTCGGGCCCGTCGCCGCTCAGATAAAGCTGCTCCTGGTTGCGCCGCAGGACGCGTTTGTTGCCCTCGGGCGTCGCGCACACCATCTTGTAAATCGCCTCCAACAAACTGCTGGACGCGCGCTGCCCCGTCGAAAAAATGGACACCCACATGTCCGCGGTCGACAGCGCCAGGGCAGCGACAAACATGGCCACCGAGGTGGTTTTGCCCCATCGCCTCGGCGTGACCACCAAAACCTCGTGGCGCGGTTTGGTCAAGTTGTGCTCCCGTAATATGCGCGTGCGGTTACGTTCGAACTCGGCGGAACCATAAATGTGCGGAAGCGTCGCGGACAAGAAGGCGTCGTGGAACTGCCGCTGGCTGGTGGTTCGGTCCATGCCGAAAGAATCCAAATAATGCAGAAGCGCGTGCACGTAATCGTCGCCCTTGCTTCGCGACGCCGAAGCCACACGCGCCATCTTACGAACGTGCGCGTCTATTTTAAGCTCCGGTCCGCGCGTACGTGGCGCGGTGTTCGCGGAAGCGGCCACCCGATTTAGACGCTGTAGCGTGTCGGACAACCCAACGATGGCCACCGCGGCGATCGGCGTGTACGCGGCGTCGCGCGTGGAGAGACGCAGCGCGCGTTCCAACAGCGTGTCCATGCTACACCGCAGACGTGCACGAACGCGCGCGTGCGGGTGCGTCGGTATCGGACGCGTCGGTATATATATATATATTTAGTTACACGCCATTTTCTATGCTAAAAAGGTGTTGTTGCGCACGAACGCCCCAAAACACGTCATCGGGGCGTGCGCAGGTGGTTCGCTTGCAGTCGGATCCGCGCACGACGCTCCTGCCCGGTTGTTACATGTACACGTGCGCAATTCGGTGTTTTGTCTGACACGCCGTTTCTTGCGATTTTGTGGATTGACCTCTACCGTCGTTTTGCGTTTATCAAGTCGCACGTGTTGTTTATTCAACGAGAACGTGTCACATATTCACGATCTCCCGTCATCCTCCGCCTTGCGAATTCAACGAATTCACCTCTTGACGAATTTGCGACGGTCCGTGGGTGTTGTTAGCAAATCGCGCGTCTCGGTTTGGATATCCCGTTGAAAATCCGGATCCATTGTTTCTAAAACATGCAATAAATTCTTCTCCACGTGCTCTAGGTATATTGATGTATCTATATCCCATGCTTTGTCACTTACTGATACTTGGTATATTTTGCGCACAAAAGACAAAAGTTTTTTAGCGCATTGTGATACGCGCAACAGGCGCAACCCTTGGATTTCGCTTAGGTCATTGATGCATGCCGTAGGGAACTGGCGAACATGGTTATGTGGCGATTGCGTTTCTATACCCAAGTAAGCAAAAAATTCCACGATGTGCGCACGCCGTACTTTATGCAGCGGTTTGCAATGTAGATCGCGCATCATTTGTTCCAAGGTTTGCACTTCAGGAGGAAGCTCAAGAAATGAAGGGCGACTAACGTGGCAATCAACCCACATGATACACGGCGTGATCGCGCTAGCTTTGGGGTGTATGCGCATTTTTACATGTATTTATATGCTATTAGCGTAGCAAACCTATAAAGTTATGAAAAACTAACGCGCCTGCTTGTAATACTCAAAGATGTGAGCGACAGCTTCTTTTGCCTTATGTTTCTCCGTACGCGATTTCGGTGGTACTCTGAAAGCCGTTAACGCCGACGTCATAGATTGACGACGTTGCAGAATTTAAGCGGTATGTCAACGCTGTGGCGCTAAACGTGGGATTACCGCTCGTTCTTGAACAGAGGATCTGCTACATGATTTATTGATTCAAATAACATGTTGTACTTATTCGTCGCCTCGTTAACAAAAGTATAAAAAGCCGGCGCGGTTGGGTAATCGGTTAAGTTACCAGGGTTTGATATTTCACGACGTCATTATAGGCGGCAGACACGTCCCCGCTGTTCAAGGCTTGCAGGTTTTGGAAACCACCTATGGCGTGTTTTTCCAAATAACGTTCAATTTTGTTTAAAAAGTTTTGCAAAGGCGCCGATATGACAGTTGCATCCGTCATTTCATCTATATGTAATTTATGCACGTAGGATAACAATATTGCGCCGCGCTCGGTATCGGGCATGACGGCGTTGTCATCTGTTAATATGGCGCTCACCAAGTCCGTAAAATAATTGCAAATGCATTCGCGGGCATGCGTTCGTACATTACATATTAAATCTTGTGGTAGGTTGGGAACTTGGGAGCGGCAGCGTGTGTAAAAATAGTAATGCTCATCAGCCGTCCACCATGTAAAGTGTAACATATCATATGGGTTAGAGCCGCGTTTGTTTTCAAAATAAATAATTTTTACACAGCTTCCGAAGCAGCGCACGAATGCGTGATACTGAAAAATGTTGATTTGCGAGTTGGGGTCGTACTTGGTGCTTTCGTCCACGGTATTCGCAAACAGTACCACACGGTCATTATTTGCGTTCGTCGTGCCACGATGCACACCAGTAAAAAGATGCGCGTCGCCAAAGTGTGTATATTGTAGTTTAGTAACATTTTTATCTTTATCCATTTCTTGTAAACTGTGAGCTAGATCTAGGTTTGGCAATGCGTACACCCCGAAGTCCGACTCGTTCGGAGGTTCGTCGCGTTGCGACACGTGCCACGCGGGCGAACATGATAGCTCTTGTGCGTACATACCACTTGTCGAATTGTGCATACTCGTAAACATGGGAGCATTTAAACTATAGAAACGAGAGCGCAAATACTGATCGGCGTAATCTTTAGATCCCGGTGGGTGTATCACATTCGTTATATAACCTAGGGATATCAGATATTTTTGTGTGGTAAAAGGTTCAATATCGGCAAGTAAAATTTTAACATATTGCTGTAAAATTTTATACCATTGATTACTATCGTTGTTCATGGCTGATAGATAATTTATTTTAAAAAAATCAGGAGGTGTATCTTTTCTTTCAAACTTAGATGCTTTGAGGAACGCTTCTAAAAATGAGGGTGTAAAGTGTGATTGCCCACATGTTTCTTGTTCGCCGGCGATAAGTTTTTGTATTAGCTTATGTCGGATAAATCCAGGTCCGTCCAAACCACTGTATTGTGTGCGAGGCAACTTGCTGATCTCGGTACCGCACGTCGGTCCCATACATATAGCTATGGATCCGTAGGTAATGCCGGTGTACATCCGTTCATCGAATGGAGGTACAGGGCCCCAAAATAAATTCTTTAGGTTTACTTTTTTGTTTGGATTAGGCGATAGATCGAGCGTACGCGTATAGTGTTGGTGCGGAGGATCCGATGCCATATCCGCGTGCCACGTTTGTTTCTTGTCCATTTTAGGCTCAACCGTGCATAGAAGAGCAAAGTTCTCAAGGTGCATGGACTCAAAATATGGTACATCTTGAAATTTTTTCATTACGGTCGATATCTGTTTATCGATCAGTTCACCTATGGTCGCGTTTGCATCGCGCACATATATATTTCTTATGTGGTTGTCGTAAAACGTAGTTGCCTTTGTTTGTTCACGCAGATGATCCGTCACAATTGTACTAACGAACACCTCCGTGACATCGCCGGATATTTTTCGCACACTCCCATCAATATAATGCGCATTTTTCACATGCACGTTGATCGCTTCACAGATGATTGTTTGTAGATCGTAGGGGTATTCTGTAGACGTGAGTTTTAACGCGGCGCCTGCGCGTTCGTACATATGCTTACGAAATCGGTTTATAGCTTCGTCGGTGTCATCTGATGCACCTGCGATTGAGGGCACGTCATATGCTGCTGCAGGTACCGCTTCGCCTGCCGCAGCGTTTGACGGGCCTGATTCGTTCTGCGCGCTTTGTCGCTGTTTTTTCGGGGCTGGCCCCACAGTCGAAGTAACTTCTTCATCGTCAGTTGAAGCCTCCGGTGGATTTTCATCTGATACATCGATTAAAATGGGACTTTTACCACTATTGCCACCTGCCATGCGTAGAGTGGCCATGTGATGCTCGAGCGACGCGAAATGTGCGACCGACATCGCGCGAACTTGTTGTAGGGAGTAAGGCAACACACCTTAATTATTGCTTGATAGCAGGTATCTATACGCCTTAAGCTTTGAGATGTGCATTGGGTAGTTATAAACGTGTTGTGCGTCACTAACCGCCTTTACGACCGCGGACGATATGGGTCAGAATCGTGGCTGCGCGCGCCCGTTTGGCATGACGCGCCGTATAAATATCGGTTGCTACGCAACGTACCGTAACGCACGCAATGCGACCACTTACGTGGTCTTTTTTTTCATCATGTCCGTTGCACTGCACGCTTTTCAGATGCCCGGACGTAAATGCCTGGCCGTAAATTGCGTAAAAAACAGCATAACTGGTAGCGAATACTGCTGCAAGTGTACAACTGAGTATAATGCGTGGCCGTCATGCGAAATGTGCGATGACGTAACAACAAGTCGTACAATGCAATTTTTTAAAAAATTGTGTGTTTGCGAACGTTGTCGTAGATATTATCTCACAGGATCAGATATGACACGCTTTTTAAATGAAGATCGATATAACGATAAAGTAACCAGTACCAGATCAATTACGGAAAGGCGAGCCATGATGAACGAGTTTATCGAAAAGATTACACAAGCGGAAACTCAAGACAAATTTCGTCAGGAGGTGGCGGAAATTACAAATAACCCCGTAATGGAAGTCACAGAAAACAGCGATCGATTGCCACCGAGTGCAGGACCCACGACGGGCACGCAGTTGGAACCACCTGTAGACCCGTCTGGGTTCTTCGACCTAAACCTGCCACTTAAATCGGGCGATGCAACGCCGTCGTATCCGAACCCGGCACCTGCCGGGCCTGTCGAGCCAACCGGGCGTGATGCGGGCACGCAGTTGGAACCACCTGCAAACCCGTACGGGTCCTTCGACCCAAAACTGTCGTTTGAATCGGGCGATGTAATGCCGTGGTACCCGTACTTGGCACCTCCCGGGCCTGTCGCTCCAACCGAGCGTGATGCCGAACTCAGCGGTACGCAGCGCGCGTCAGGTCCCCCGGCGGCGTCCACGGGTAGAACAACGGACGGTAGCGAAGGCACAAGTCCGTTCATCGACGACGCAAACGAATCGTCCGATGTTGAACCCCCCGAACGTACGTCTATCAGGAGTGCGCGATGCTTTTTGAATGTCAACATTCGCGTTCGCAGCTTACCGACTTCAAAGGTGACGGCCTTGCAATCTAGCGATAATATTAGACATACCGGCGTGCATCCCAGCCGTTGTTTCGGTGGCTCGGACGCAACCGGTAGTGAATCTAACGCCGGGCTGTTTTGGATACACGACGAACCAGCAAACCCCGGGGACCTGATTTCGTTCTACCCGCTCATTCAAGATATGCCGGATGGTCGATACACCACGCACATGAAAAATCCCAACAGCGTATACAAAGTTACAGTGCCTTGGGTGCGTGACGGAAGAAATTTCTATGGCGATATAGACGATGCGGTATCACCCGACACGAGTTTCAAGGAGTATTGCGATGACAAACGAATTACACTCGAACCGAACATCTCTGTGAAGAACGTGTTTTGCGACGCGCCATACGTCAATGAGGCGTACCTGATCATAGACAAAGCGTGTAAACCGCAAGAAGAAACCGCATTCAGCGTCGACGGTGCGTTAATCGAATACACGGATCTGTTGGAGCGTACGCGTGCCGACGAGTGTGTCGGGCTGACGCCAAACTGCGAATTCTTTCATGTGTACAAATATCAATGCGAGTCATTAGCGGGAACTGTCACGTTATACCCACCGCTATTGTTTTTAAAGGCCACCCGCGCGATATATAAAGGCGACGAACTACTGCTCGATTACGAAGGGGAGAAACGAAAAAAGAGAAAACGGGAAGAAAAAGGGGAGAAAAAAAGGGAGAAAAAAAGGGAGAAAAGGGGGAGAAAAGGGGAGAGAAAGAGGGGATGGGGGGATGGGGCGTCAATCCGTCAAATGGGCATTTTCGCATCGCAATTACATATGTTGCAGGTTTGCATCGACTTGATATCATAGGCGCGATATATCGAAAATGCCAACAATATTTGTAGCGTGACATAGTTTTAGCAGAGACACGGCATTTCCCCCAAAATCTGAAATCCTTATCCTTTCAGATATATTGAAAACTGGTGCACAAATAGGTCTTTCGTAGACGAACGGTTTGATATATCATTTGTTGTGACAGGCGCAATATATCGAAAATGCCAACAATATTTGTAGCGTGAGATAGGTTTAGCGGAGACAGGGCATTTCCCCCAAAATCCGAAATACTTATCCTTTCGGATATAATGACAACTGGTGCACAAATAGGTCTTTCATAGACGAACGGTTTGATATACCATGTGTTATCACAGGCGCAATATATCGAAAATGTCAACAATATTTGTAACGTGGCATAGTTTTCGCAGAGACACGGCATTTCCCCCAAAATCCGAAATACGTATCCTTTCGGGTTGAAAACTGGTGTGCACATAGGTCTTTCATAGACGAACGTTTTGATATACTATTTGTTATCACAGGCGCAATATATCGAAAATGCCAACAAGATTTGTAACATGACATAGTTTTAGCGGAGATAAGGCATTTCCCCCCAAAATCTAAAATACTTATCCTTTCGGATTGAAAACTGGTGTACACATAGGTCTTTCATAGACGAAGGTTTTGATATATCGTTTGTTATCATAGGCGCGATATATCAAAAAATGTTGACAATATTTGTAATGTGACATAGTTTTAGCAAAGACAAGGTGTTAAAAAAAAATCAGACATACTTATCCTTTCGGGTTAAAAATTTGGTGTACAAATAGGGCTTTCACATACGAACATTTTGATATATCATTTGTTATCACAGGCGCAATATATTGAATATTATATCGATATCTAGGGTTTATATGATTTTCATTTGATATGATCTGATTCTGATCTGATTCTGATTTGTCTGATTGACAACCTTGTTCTTTAGTCTCTCGGAAATTCTCTCGAAACTAAAAACTCGACATTTATAAAGCCACGACATTACTTAGGTGGCGTGCATATTTTGCCAAGTCACGATAACAATCGTATACCATCAGCTCATGTGGAGCGAGAGATAACATCCTAGGAAGAAGGCAACTCATTTCTTGAGTTGTTCTATGTACTGCCACCTTCGGCACCACGATTTACATCCAACCCTCCCCGGTGGCAATTTCCCATTGTTTTCCAATTTCAATTGATTGTGCACCCCACAGCTGCACTCGACTCCTTTTCGCGTGTGGCATGACGCGATGAATTCCTTGAGTTTGTCGCGATAATGCACCGCGCGCTGTGTTGTGGCGGGTAGCGTGCTGCGATTGCGCGGGTGAGAAGTGGATGGGCTGTTTGGACTTTGGGTGTGCGGGGCAGCGATGCTGGGTTGCGAGGGTTGTTGAGAGGGAAATGTTTTAGTTATATGAGGAAGGTTCAGCGTTCTCGGCGGACTAATCGAAAAGTCTTTACTTGATATGCCTTGGAAGCTGGCACGGTCGACTTTGCATCCCCAAAAGCACGACAGGCAAACTGGCAAAGAGGTGCCTGGTCAGTGGAGGCTGTCCGGTGAAAGGCAGTGAGGAGTGAAAGAGGCTCGTGAATTTCCAGCTCTTCAGGGCAGGCTGACATGGCTCGGCTTCGTTGCCACGGTCGTGTGGACTGGAAGGCGTGTAGATGCACAAACAAGACGACGGTCAGCGGGCAGCACGGGTCAAATTCACAGCTCCACCGTGCCGGCTGAAAGGGCTGAACTCAGCACTCGGGTTGTGCTAGCCAACCCGCTTGGGAATGCCCAGAAGCGAGAGCACGCGGGCGGGAAGACGCTCTCAGGGTCGGCAGCAGTCGGTGTTGGCCGAGGTAAACGGTCAAAAGGCCTTCGCGAATCCATGCCATATCGGCAGCAGTCGAGTGGCGTGAATTCACCCGCCGGTGATGTGAGCCGGCGAGTGTGGGGATGCACACCAAAAACAGCGCAGAGCCCGCGAGGAACGAACGGCCGTTTTGCTGGCTTCGCAGAATTCACCGTAAGCGTAGCGTCGAAAGCTTGGTGTGGCAACAGTGGGCTGGGGAGAGAGTGCTGAATTCCACCGCGTCGGACGTGTTTTTGCAAAAGCCGCGCGGCTGGACTGGCTGTGCCGGCGTTGCCGCACTTCTCCGCGACGCTTTGGGGGGTGGGAATTCACGGGTGAGCGAAGTGCTGCGTCTCACCTGAGAATTCCCACCGTAACTTGAAAAAGGAAACCAGTCGAAGGCAGCGAAGAGGACGCCTTCACGCGGAAAAGGCTAGAAAAAGGAAGTTGTAACGTTCATCGCACGGCGGTGACGTGTAGCTGCAGCACGAACACACACCGCAAACACACACACATATACATGAATTCGCGGTACAACTTTGTACCGGAATATCCAAGTACACTAGATATCAGAAAGTCCCGTACTCGTGTGGATAAACTGTATAAAATAAATAAACCCTAAGCTAGATATACCCGGAACGGTCTCGGACGGTCTCGGAGTCTAGCCTACCTGTGACACCGCGTGTGTCACAGTACGAACCTACAGATCAGTCAGCAATCCAGTGTTGGTCCTAGGGATCTGTCATAGGGACCTGACCGGGACTCCCAGTCAGGGCTGCCTATACAGATTTCAGCACACCACCCCAGCACTGTGGGTGGTGACTGGCTAGGAGAGTCAGAAAATGTAAAGCTGTAAGTGTTAGGGCAGGAGCCAGGGTGACAAGGCCTAACTGCTAATCTAACTGTGCAATTCTGATACACAAATTAGAACCCTCTAGCTAGCACAAGAGCAGAAACTCACAGGCAATTAAGGTCCTGCTAAACTACTGAAAGGCTCTGTGTCAGCAAGTCAAATTGAAGATTTCAAAGGTGTCAAAGTAAAACCATAAACCAGATTGAAGAAGTCTTTGAGGTCACATGAGTTCTGCACACCACCTTGCCAGTGTGCCTCCAGAGTGAGCAAGAAGTCAATCAACAGCATCATAGTAGTCAGCGGTGGCCTCACGGAAGTCCATCCCATAATAGGAAGTAAAGAAACCAGCTCCATAATAGTGCTCCACATCAAGAGGACCGCTCTCATGTAAGGCCATGCCGTAGTAGTAGGCCATGCCCATACACAATTCCCAAGATTTCTTTTCAAATCGCCTATATTTCTTTCTCGGATTTCGCGACGTTACCCCTATATTTCGCATAAATTTCTCGCGAAATTCGCACGAAATCTTCCGGTATACCCTTATGAGTCTAAAATTTCGCGAGCTTCGTGAGCCTTACGTCATTAGTTAATTTCCGATTTTTAGAAGCCAAGAGAGTACCCTATTATGGGTTATCACGAGTCATCGATATTCCACTCAGATTTTTGGGTCTAGTATGAGGATATCTTTACAATGTCAAATTACATGCGCTTGTTATATCTAAGCATTAGGGAAACTGCTTTCGGCTCCTTCGAGCCTCGATGGCCATTGCCGGCTGTTTTCTTTCCTGCTGGCGGTTTTTGAGATATCTTGCGGTCTCTCTCGTGAGGTGCCATGCGAGGCCCATCATCATTGCTATCATCGGAGCGGTGACGTTTGAATCTATCGAATACGTTAACCACGGGTTGGATCTCTTTACGAGCTGCTCGCTCCTCTAATACTGCGAGCTCGGTCTCTGACTGCTCGTTTTCGTCGTCGGCCTCTGAGGGGTCGTCGTCGCCTTCGTCTGAAGCTGAACCATAACTGTGCTCAACGAGCGAGAACTTAGAATGAGGCATATCGATATGCAATGCCAATCGAACCGCAGAGGTGTCTGAGAGGAACAGCCGCCGTGAAACCTAGAATCCTTGGAGTGTGCAGGAATGCATGACGTGCTGGCCCAGTCCTAGCTATAAAGTACTCCTACGTAGCTTAGTGCCCTCTACTGTAAACTGAAAATCAAAATCTGAAAATGCGAAATCTGAGCAATATGGCGAAATTTCGCCATATTTCCCGGGGGGGGGGGGTGAAATTTCGCCAAAAAAGGCCCAAATTTCGCGAAATTTTTCGATTTCGCGGGGGTATCTATATTTCGCAAAAAATTTCGCGAAATCCTGGGAAGCCCCTACATGCCCACCCCCAAATCTGCCTGAGACAAATCCTGAAAGGCTAGCAGGCTCAGAGTGTCAGGAGGCTCGGGCGGCTGAAGCGGCGGCACATCGTGAGCCAACAAGAAACCCTGAGCCGGGTTCATTGAAACAACAAAATCATTCGTAGAGTAAAATGACGGAGCCTCCCAATCGAGATCACCACCAGGCGAAGGCATCTCCGTAGCCGGTGCACATGCCGACACAGCAGAAGCTGTGGAAGCCGAAACAGCTACACCTGCAAAAGAAATGCACAAGAGAGAAAGCATGGCGAGAGCGCCGATTGCCGGCGTGCCAAAGCCGAAAGGCGGCACACCGCACCCGATAGCACCGGCCGGAGCTCGCGGCTTCACCGCGAAAGTACCGTCGGCGAAATCCTCGTAGTCGTCCGTGTCATAGCCTGTCAGGTCAGACGGGTGGACGGCGGCGTGATTCACCGTCTGCACGAAGCCTCCGAACTCACCGCATGTCGCCTCCGTGGTGGTTACCCGCGCCGATTGAGTTGGCGCGGGCTCCACATCCTCCACCTGCGAAACAGGCATAGCAGGGGCCGGCACGGCGGACGCCGATGCCGCCGCACCACCTGCCGGAACCTGCCCCTCCGGTGTGATCCCTACCGCAGCGGCAGGGCCACACACCAGAGCCGATGCATGCCCCTCCGCTCCGCTCCCAGGAATGAAAGATGCGTGGGTAAAATGTACCTTTTCTTGGGCGGCCTGAACCTCAGAGGTGAGGGCATCAAGCCGCCGCAAGATGGCCTCGTCGTCGGTCCCGCCAGAAGGCGGAGGCGGCACGGAGAAACCGTAGGCCGCCACGTCGATTCCACCGACGCCGTCCGTGGAGAGCACCGCGGGCGGACCATACGCCAACGCCGCATGCGAGAATGCCTCCGGTCCAATGTCTGCCGCGTCCTGGAAGACCTGCACGAGCGCCAATGCGTGCAGGCCCTCCGCGTCCTCCTGCTCAATGGGAATGCAGAAAGCCGCAGCCGTGGCCGGCGAGTGTTGGCGACCGCCAAGCGGGCAGTCGCGGTACGGGTGATACACCTCACCTTTACCGGCCTTGCGGCAGCGGTGGCACAGCGGCTTCGCCTTCATGCTGTCGCGGTCAAAGCCGACCGCGGGGGGGTTGCCTGCACCCACGCGAAACCCCCTCGGATGCTGCTTCCCCCGATGCTGCGGCTGCGGCTGCTGTCCCCCGCCCGCACGGCCACCTCGCACCAAGGCCTTTAAGGCCGCGATCTCCTCGAGGAGCACCGTGTACTCCGACGACGTGACCAGAGCGGAGGGCGTACCGCCCGTCCCCAGCACCTGCTTCTCACGCGCTGTCGCCCCATCGTCCGACTGCGCCCATGCCTGGAAGATGGCCACGACGAGAGCCTGAAGCGAGCGGAGAGTGACCCCGTTGAGGTCACCCGCAAGCGGGTACCGCACCTTCACCGCCGCGTAGAAGATCGGGTCGAGGCGGTTGTACAGTGAGAGCTTGCGGGTCTCGTCGGTGGGCCGCCAGTCAGGAGCGCGGTTATCCCGCACCAGACGTTGCTCACGAGCCATGATCTCGGCTGCGGGTCAACGCCCGCGGGATAACGAAGAGCCGCGTGCTCCTGCTGGTGGCTCTCGCGTAGGGCTGCCGATACGCTCCGCTTGATGATGTCGATGAGAGCCCGGCGTCCATCTCGGTTAGCCGAAGAGTCCGTACCCCGAAGCCAGGTGTCAGCCACAGAGTTCCGCTCCACGACGAGGGCCAAGACGTCATAGAGGAGCCCATTAACCTTCTCAATAACCAGAGAGGTGGGGTCGTCGAGGTCAAAGGGGGCCAAGTCCAGCCCAGCGGACTCAAACTCGGTCCGAAGCTGCACCACCACCTCGGAGAGGCGGTCGGTGTCGTCGGTACCACGATAATGATGTTTCTTGGAACCAAGGATATCCTCGCGGATACCCTTGGCCCAAGCCCGATGCAAGCGCCCCTTGTACACCGCGTCAACCGTGGCATGTTGCTCGACTAGGTGCTTCCGCAACGCGACAGCGGTGTCGGAGTTGCTGGAAGCAGCAGGGGGCACCACAGGTGGGGTGCTAGCGGTCGGAGTGTCCCGAACCGCATCCAAACGCCGTATTGAGGCGTCCAAATCGGAGTCCCTCAATAGGCGTTTGCGAGCTCGTGTAGATGTCGCCATACTTTTGAAAGCCATAGAAAAGATGATGCGCGGTAGCATGTTTGGGTGTTGTGGCGGAAACGGAGCGAAGACGTAACGGCAGAACGTGCGGAGCGGCGAAAAGAGCGTGGGGCACTTGCAAATGTCGATGTGGTCGAAGGTGTCCGGAGCACCAGCCCAAAATACGTAAACCAGCGGGATCAGGGCAGGTAAAGTAACGCAAATGAACATTGCCAAAACCGAGCAATAGCAACGCGCGGTGCCCATGACTCGCAGCCGCAAGAGACGTCTACCGTAAAGTCATGTCCAAATCCTAGTCGCACCCAAACGCGCAAGTGCGCACCACCTCTTCAAGCGGCTGCTTAGCCAATCATGGCCAAGATAGCAAGTGGAATGAAAACGTGGATGGGGCCACGACCTACCGGAATATCCAAGTACACTAGATATCAGAAAGTCACGTACTCGTGTGGATAAACTGTATAAAATAAATAAACCCTAAGCTAGATATACCCGGAACGGTCTCGGACGGTCTCGGAGTCTAGCCTACCTGTGACACCGCGTGTGTCACAGTACGAACCTACAGATCAGTCAGCAGTCCAGTGTTGGTCCTAGGGATCTGTCATAGGGGCCTGACCGGGACTCCCAGTCAGGGCTGCCTATACAGATTTCAGCACTTTGCGCGCCTGTACTTCGCTGCAGGGTGAATTCAACCGTGCTCCTGGCTCCTCGTTGGCTCAGCGTGACCCTGCGCGCCGGCCCGTTTCTTGCGAGAAGTCATGTTAAAGCTCACATAGCGCCCGGGCGTCTCGAGCCTACCTCGACTGCGTGGAGCTTCGGCCTTCAGAAGAGTGAATTTACCCACAACTGCGTGAGTGTGAATTCATGTCTATTCGTCGTAGCGGAGCGGGCGCGAACGTGAATTCGTATCCGTAAAACTTACGATATGCGTTCGTGCGAAACGAGTGCCGAGGGGGCTGTCCCTGACTGATTCAAGCCGGTGCTTGGTGCGTTAGATTCACAAGGTTGCCGTGAATTCGGCAGGAAAATATCTTATATTACAAACTTACGCACGACCAATATGATTTTGAAAGGTTCAGATAGTTCTCGGCAGACTCATGGAAACAGTCCTATTTTCCAGTTTAAAAGGCTAATTTCCTACAGCTTACAGCAAAGTCTGTCGCGACCTTTCGGTTCTCGGCGTTTCGCCTCCTCCAATCGGCAGTCTGTTTTCATATTTGAATCGGCGCTGGATGCTACATCCCGTCGGTGACCTCTGAGATACCGCGAAGTCTCATGTGGCGTGTCACTGTGAGTCGGTGGGCGCTCCCGCGCTCGGGGCATCTCGCGTCGTTCTGCTTGCGGTCGTCGGCTCCGGCCGCGATCTGTTGCAGCGAGCCGGGGATGTCGTCCACGTGGCGCGGCCGGGACGGTGTGGCGCCTGTGATGTCGCCCGATTGGCGTGTGGCCCTAGATGGGCGTTGCCTAACCGGCTGGCTTCTGGTGGCGTCCGGCGGGGTGTCATCTTGTTGGTACCTGGTTTCCAAGTTTCCGAGAGAAGGGAAGTTCTCTGGAGAAATACATTCCTGCAGAGAGAGCAGTGAACTCGGGTGGCTGTCGTGCGGTGGAATAACTGAATGTGGCGTTTTGGGTAACGTTGCGGCTGATAGGCTGCGGGTAGCGTCTGCGGTCATTGTGCTGAGGTGCTGTTGTCGTGACGGGTTGTACTGTCGTGCTTGGGGGTTGGTATTATTGCTGTTGCGTGATGAGCGCTGTCGGGAGGGTAATTGATTGTGAGAAATGGGGGGGTTAATGGGCAGTGTAGCAGCTGTGCTGAGCATCATAAACGCTGACGTGGCCTTTCGCGGTGTTTGGGAGTTTTCACTTGTGTATGAGGGCGGGTCGACGCATGGGCTCGGCACTTATGAGCATGTGCGTTTCTTGTGCCGCGATGAGGCGGGATTTATATCTGAAGGGTGACTGGCTGACGAGGACGTATCGTGGTGGGCTGACTATGGGAACTGGTGGTGCCTGAGTATGAAAACGGGGTAATTGACTGTGGGGGAAAATGGGTATAATTGCGTGGGGGGGAGAGGGGCATGACTGAGTGGGGAAAGTGGGTGTAACAGAGTGGGGAAATAGGGGTATAATTGGGTGGGGGAGAATGGGTGTAGCCGAATGGGGGAAAATGGTGTAACCGAGTGGGGAAAACAGGGCAATCACTGAGTGGGGACAACGGGTGTAACAGAGTGGGGAAAGATGGTAATAACTGAGTGGGGAAAGTGG
>LGRX02017468.1:0-13629 GCA_001247695.2 Cymbomonas tetramitiformis
GCATACTACTTCATTGAGAACCCAGCTGGGGATGCTCTGCGAGGGCTGCACACGCGATCTGTGATGAAGGGGTTACCTGATCCTCACCCCGTCTCCTACTGTAGGTATGGGACACCTTACATGAAACCTACACACATCTGGACGAACGCCGTGCTACCCGTACCCCTGCTGCAGTGTACTCAAGCAACGCCATGTCCCGCGAGAGCTGTGCTGGGAAAGCACGAGAACACATCGCAAGAAGGAGTTTCAGCGTCCAGAACACGAGGCATGGGGTCAGCGCAAGCAGTATACGCGATTCCCCGCACCTTATTGCACCATCTGTTCTGTGGACTGAAGTTGGGCAAGCGCATGAGCGAGGAAAGTGCAGCAGCTATCATGGACCTCATCGCCACCCTGACAGCGCAGACGGACGAGATCTCGATGCAGGAACATGATACTGGGGTCTAAAACCCTCAGGGCGCAAAGCAGCGCAAGACCCGCAAAGCGAGAGGAGTACCAGGGCGACAGAACCGTTTAAGCGTTGGCAGCGTAATTCGGGGACGGAACCTAGGGAAACCTCCAGCGCGGAAGGGGACTCGGACCCAAGGACTGAGGGGCACGGGACCCAAGAACCCGAGGCTTAGAAGCCAGGGGGACTCAGACCCGAGGACTGAGGGGCACGGGACCCAAGAACCCGAGGCTTAGAAGCCAGCATCACTGTGCATGTTTGTTGATCCCCAGACAATGTAAATACAGGCGAACTCTAACGCTAGCGAGGACGTAAGCGCGCGCCTAAAAGGGGGGGAGAGTTGTGCTAGGGTAAGTCACGAGACAGTATGATGGCGCATCAGAGCTACGAGTGACGGGTACGATGACAGTCATCAGTGCCAGGCATTTATGTGACCAGATGACAAGGGGGTCTGACAGAAATGACTGACAGAAATACCTGACCCGAAAGTGAGTTTTGGTGGGAAAACCAGCAGTCAGAGAAATTGGAGGGAAAGCTGGTATGGCCTCCAATATTGCCAAGTCAGCACAGTTATAATTATTCAGAGTGATATGGAGTGGCTCGGAATACAGTGATGATATAACTGGGCTAGTCGGCAGATTCTATGATGTGACTGTTCGAGTTCTCATGAAGTATGATGGGACCTGACAGGAGTCGACATCGAGTGATGTTCGAAAGTTCGAGATCGGAAACCATGGCATAAAGCAGCCGAGCAGGCTGAATGAAACAGTTTTGAATTTGTTACTGTGAACAGCCACACCTGGCTGTTGTAACTCCGACATTTAAGAAAGATCCGATTCACATATATGTATCATGCTTACAGCCATACATATCTCTTGCAGGCTTGAACTAGGTTCCCTGTATTGTTAAGTAGACTTAGAAGCTCTTAGAGAGCACCCCCGAACAGAAACCTTTCACAATCAGACATGGAAAGTATTGCAACTTATCGGTGCAAGTGCAAATCGTTTTGCTCGTTAATGTTTCACACATCAGCTTTAGCTGCTCAACGCAAAATGTTTTGGAACTTGTCTCAAAAAGATCGTAAAGAATGGATGATAAGAGATCTTATGAAGAGCGGGACCAGAACTTGTGACTCAAGATTCATATTTATGTTCTTCATATGTGACAGACCGGTAAGTTTGCCAAAACTGCTCATTAGGTTAATGAGCGGTTTTCCTTCTTTTTTATAAAATCCCCTTGAAGAATATCTTTTTGTTCGTATTCCTGAAAGTGTGCCAAAACTGCTCATTAGGTTAATGAGCGGTTTTCCTTCTTTTTTTTCAAATCCCCTTGAAGAATATTTTTTTGTTCGTATTCCTGAAAGTGTGCCAAAACTGCTCATTAGGTTAATGAGCGGTTTTTCTTCTTTTTTATAAATTCCCCTTGAAGAATATTTTTTTGTTCGTATTCCTGAAAGTGTGCCAAAACTGCTCATTAGGTTAATGAGCGGTTTTCCTTCTTTTTTATAAATTCCCCTTGAAGAATATTTTTTTGTTCGTATTCCTGAAAGTGTGCCAAAACTGCTCATTAGGTTAATGAGCGGTTTTTCTTCTTTTTTATAAATTCCCCTTGAAGAATATTTTTTTGTTCGTATTCCTGAAAGTGTGCCAAAACTGCTCATTAGGTTAATGAGCGGTTTTCCTTCTTTTGTTTCAAATCCCCTTGAAGAATATTTTTTGTTCGTATTCCTGAAAGTGTGCCAAAACTGCTCATTAGGTTAATGAGCGGTTTTCCTTCTTTTTGAAAACATTCACTTTGCTGGTATATTTACAGGTGTGTTCGGCCTTCTACCAGAAGGTTTACAAAGTAAGCCAAGGCTATTTCTGCGACGTACGCGAGCGCGTTCTCTCTGGAAGAACAAATTTCATTCACGGGCTGACTGGCAGTGAGGCAAATCGGCGTTTGTCCAACAAAAAATCAAATGTCGTCGCCTTCGTGAATAAATATGCGGAAGAACAGGGCGAACCTCAGCCTCATAAACCTGAGACGCATCTCCCGTCGGGGAAGACAAGAGAAGAGATTTGGGATGACTATCTCGATTCTTTATCTATTCACGACCGCAAATCCAAGGAAGTCTCCTTGCCGTACTTCTACGAAATCTGGAAAGACGAGTTCAAATCTTGGCTCAAAGTTCCGAAGTGCAAGCGTTTTTCGCAGTGCAGTGTATGTGCTTCGATCAAACTCTTGAAGGAGGGCACACCTAAATCCCAGCACGGTAAGCTAAATTCTGAAAAATACAGTATTTGCATTTGTTTTACGTTGTTTTAGAAGTTTGTATATTAAAACGTTTTTTTTTTTCAGGTCAATACGACAAAATGCGAGAGGTGCACCTTAACCAAGCGCGTGCCGAGCGTGAGAAGTTCTACAAACACGGCCGAAAATCTAACATGACTAAGAGCATCAAGGAAAACAAGACGTGGTGGAAATATTCCTCTGTCATCATTGACGGGATGACCCAATGGACGACGCGCCTGCCGCATTTCAGGCGCATGCCATCATATCTGGACCGAAAGGACTTCTTGGACGTGCACAATATGGGTAGCATCATCGAAAACGTTGGCCGGTTTATGGACTTCAACTACGCGAATTACGGTGACGACGCCAACTTCTTGCTGAACGTGCTGCGATCGTGACGTCACTCGAATTCAAGAGCACCGTCGTAAAGGGGATGGCGAGGAACCGTACCCGATGCCGGAAGTGTTATACGTCCAGCTTGACAACGTGGGCACCAACAAGAGCATTATGCTTTTGGCGTATATCTCTTGGTTGGTTATGTCTGGCGCGTTCAAGAAGGTGAAGGTGAACTTCCTAATCGTCGGCCACACCCACGAGAACATCGACCAGATGTTCTCGCGTTTTTCTGTGCGCTTAAAACGCAAGCTTGCGATGACCCTTGACGAAATGATGGAAATCGCAAAGGAGTGTTTCTCGGATGGCATCTTCACGACCGCGGTGGCGAAAGTGCACGATTTGAAGACCTGGTTCGGTGGTCGCTACGAGAACGTCTGTGGCATCTCCACGCAGCAGACCTTCAAAGCGTTCAAGAACGAGGCCGGCGAAGTGGTCGTGCAATACAAGATGTATTCCACCGACAAGAAGTGGCTACCAGAGGAGGGCCTCAAGGTGTTGAACTCTATGCCCGAGAACCTGCCTGATTTTGTCAAACCGAAAGCCTTCTCCAAAGAAGGGCTTACGAAGCTCGAGGATCTGGTGGACGGGATGCGGACCATTTTGAGTACGACGTTTACACCTACCCACGAGGCGTGGTGGGCGGAGCTGTTGAGGAAGCAACGAAAGCTGACCGAGGAGGGCATTTTCGAGGAGCCCAATGTCCCGTTCGTTTTGCCGAGCAAATTGCACGCACGTTTGAATGCCCCTTTGGTGCATGCCCTGGAAGCTCCTCTCAGACTCGCCGAAGCTCAGATGCCAGCAGCAGCAGAAATTCCAGCCCGAATTCAAGAACGCGTAGAACGTGCACCGATTGCCGTGTACACGGGCAAACGTAAGGCGGTGAATCGGGCTGCTAGAAAAGCTGAAGCGTACGTGGCCAACCCGGTATGGGAGGTTTCGTTCGATCAGATGACCGTAAACAGCTACGCCGTTTGCTTCGGAGAAATCACGGGCGTGAAGGCCAACGATGTATGCCAATTCCGTGTCAAGCTCAACGGCAAAGAATGGTCGGACCCCCTGATGCTTGTCCGAGTGCATGCACGGATTGTCTACGCGAAGGAGTTGAAGTACAAGTACCTGAAAGTGAAGACATACACGGACACTAAGGAGCGAAGACTCGGAAAGGTGTTGGCAGGGAAAGCGGGAGCCTTCTGGGAGAACGCATCCGATACGCCGTCAACTGAGCCCTTCAAAAGTGCAGAGATATTGCTAGCGTGGAACATCGCAGCTAACGAAGCAAAAGGTTGTATCCCAGAAGAACAGTATGGGCAACTTATAGTGGCACTGCTTGCGCAAAGAGCCAAGAAAAGACGAATTGATAACGGGCAAATGGAAGAAACCGAAGGCGATGAAGACAATAGCGAAAACGAGGGAAATGAGGAAGTGCCGACCTGTCCCGACCGGTCCAGAGCTGACCAGAGGTGTAAAGACCTAGACGACGGTAGCGATGTTGAAATGTGAATAGAATCAGTTGACTAAGACGCAAGAAATAGATGTACATAATGTAAATACGATTATTAGAGAAATCTGATATGGCAATTGCTCATTTCTTTTGTATGTCATGCTCGCTACCATTTACAGCACAGAAAATAAATTGCATGCTTCACCGTGTCTTGGAAACATTTTCGTACGTGTCTTGTAATTTTACCGTTGCGGAGGCCTGCGAGCAAAATTATTTTCAACATTAACATTTTCAGCACATATATTTTCTAAATATCGCCAAAAACAGCTAATGTCAATTATCTACCCTAATGTCAATTTCATCGAATAGCGTGTTCCACTCAGGCACGAGCCGAGTGGTCAAACCGGCCGAAGCGCGGCAATTCCTGAGTATAGAGGGCGCAAGCCCTAGTAGGCCACCCGAGATTGAGAAACACGGGGACAATTCAGCAAAGGCCGCACAATTTTAAAAAAATTGCGCAACGCTCCCGCCGCGAAGGGTCGGTTTTGCCGAAAAATCCACGCGATTCCAAATCCCAAGCCTGACCTGCGCAACTGTGCGCTCGTGACACGAGCTTATGCGTTATGCGTGAACAAGAAACATGCTAGGGCAGAAGCGCGCCTGAATCAGGGCTCCTAATCGGTTTCAAACTTGCATATCGATCGATTTCGATATTCAACATTTTCAATCGATAATCGATGATATCGATTCATATCGATTATTGAATTTTATATACAATTCTCCGTATACAATACATAAGACCGCCAATACTAAACTGAATCGATACCGATTTATCGATGAAATGTGCACAAAAATGATATCGATCGATACCGATTTCCCGTTTTTTCCCGATATATCGATATATCGGAATATCGGTTAAACCGATTAGGAGCCTTGGCCTGAATCTCCTCGCGGCCCAAAGTACCCGGAGATCGGAACTTCAAGAACACCTGAAACCCGGCATCACCAACCCGCAGCCAAACCGACACGCAGCCAAACCGACACGCAGCCCAAAGCGCACGACAAAACATCCTAGACCAAAAGAAAGAATCTAGAGCAACGCGTCAACGCAAAACATGTTTTCATTCGTATAATTAAAAGACAATTCCAAAGCAATACGCAAAGGACGCTACGCCACGTCAGAGCAGCCGTTCCATCCGAGGACAAAACAGACTCAAAGTACATTCGCAAAGGGGAGGGAGGACCAAGGGCCCCAAGCCACCTCCTCCATTGCCATGTGGTCGCACCAAACTACGTCGCGGATCAAAGTACTCGGAGATCGTTCTCCTAGAGCACCTGAATCCCACAACCACGGACCCACCAACACGAAGCTGAAACGCACGACACACTGTTCTAAATTTCAAGAAAGAAACGTCGGGCGAAAGGCATTACGCAAGGGGGGTGCAATCAGAATACGCAGAAACAGAAATTTTCAGGAAGCGACCGGTAAAAACGATCCAATTACCATTTTGTAGGAGGCTACACTCCAGTTTCTTTACTTCTTTACACTTTCGGACTTATCTTATTCTCACTATTAAACGACCGCACGAGGTATGCATTCGATACTACGGCGGTCCACTATCCCGGAATACGGTTTCGTTATTCACTTCAAGTATGCTTTCAATGTATGCTTTCATTACGCATATATAGCGGTTACGGTTTCGTACATTTATTATGTTACTTTCATTCAGTTCAGTTCTCATCTCCTAAGCTGGCTGCCATAGAGTTCTTAAGCATCATGAAACTCAACTCGGAACTCAACTGTACTAAGTACTCCGTACAGCGATCTAGGCACCTCACACCAACATCATTCAGATCGGTCCTACTGTACTCCGTACTTAGTACTTTTATACTTGAAGTTGCTTTTTGTACTTAGCCGTTTTCTTAGCCCGTTTACTTGCGTCTCTGGCCCTTGTGCTTGCCTCCTAGCACACGAGGGACCGCTGGCGCGTCCGATTTAGGCGCGCCGGCGCGTCGAAAATTCACCCTTGACACAGACGAACTTCCGATCTCACGATCGCCAGACGCTAACGATGACAGTGCCACTGCAGTCGAGTACATTTACCGCGACGTCACCCACGCGTTATGGCATGCCATGTTGGGATGCAAAAAGCGAAGCACTGTCGGGCACATGATCCTACTACGGTCAGATGGCCTAGTGGAGATCTCTTTTTGAGATCGATCCGCCTAGTAAATATGTAAATTCTAATGGCGCTTGGCGCTTGCGCCGGGCCGACATCAGCGACAGCGACAACCAGCACACAGGATCGAAGATTGCGCACAGGACAAGTGTCATTCGGTTGCACCCTGTGGATACCAGTGTCCAGCTGTCCACCGTATGATACTATGAGTATTTGCGCCTGATATTGAACAGTGATAGAGTAAAGACATATGTACGAATGTACCTGTTCCTACCTGTGAGCTGTTGACACCTGCGCCCAATAAGAATATTGTCTAATAAAGAACAACCGCGTTCAGTTGAATGTAAAACCATTTATACGGGCTCCGTGCCGCGGACTTGCCGCGGGGCATATATTATTATATATGTTGTATATATATTTCTTTTTTATGATATATCGGCAGAAGAGACTAGGTGTCTAGCTGCTTCGAGAAGCGTCGAACAAGGGGGGGCAAGACCCGGGGGTCAATCAGTGCGGCGGGCCATGGCCACTGATCGTTCGCAAATGGTTACCTTAGAGACCCAGGGGTAGAATTTTATCGGTATAATCTGTATGCGTCCGGACTCTCAAGGCCATACCTTATTATTAGAAACCCCCCACGGGGGGTCCGGCCCGGGTTATAGCCTAGGGTCGCCCAAAACTGATATTTTCTAGGGCGGCCCGGCGGATATAAATGCTGGAAAAAACAACACTTGCGCGATTTTTTAAAATTCGATTTTAATTTTTTTCTAGAAAATTGTAAAAAAATTTGACCCCCCGTTTTTGGTCCCTTAACATTGTAGAGGCCGAATTAATTGATTTTACAGTGGTAAGGACCCATCTTGGCGTTTTGGGCCGATTTTGGATTTTCCCATTTTCGATTCTCGATTGTGTGACACTGACAGTCCTGTGCTCGCGTCGGTTTCTCGGCGATCTGCTATGTGCTATCTAGCCATCTAAAATGCATGCATGATCCAAAATCTAACTTTTAGAATTAGTCTACATGGTTGATTTATTTTGCCTTAAGAATTACAAAATTTTTAGTCTTTTAAAGTTTGAAAAGAAATTTAAAAAAATTAAACCAATAATTAATTTTTAAAATAAGACAAGTGTAGATGATACCAGTAATTTATATTTAAAGACTTAGTACTGCGAAGATTCGGTCGACCAGAGGTGACAACAGTGCTCAACGTACGTTTCGTATATAAAGAGTATTTTTTAATATACGATATTTATTATAGAATATCGTATATAAGCATCGCGTACGGATTTTCTGTATAATTATAGAGATGCGCCCTCGCTGGATAGGGCTTCAGCAAATCACGAAATAGAATTATACAGCGTGACATAAATGGTACATGTATGATGATATAATTATAATTATAATTATAATTATAATTATAATTATAATTACAATCATAATTATAGCATCGCGTACGGAGGTACGGACCAGGGGTGACATAGTATTGGTGGTGACATTACAGTACAGTAAGTCCTATAATAATAATTGGGGTCGCCGACCTCGAGTATTATTATAAGGCTTATATCATTATAGGACTTACTAAGCCCTATAATATATAGTATGAAGAGGTGCTAATTAGCCCCAATATCACCTGAGGGAGCTTGTATATTATATTAGATTATAATTATAATATATATTGTATTCTATATATTATATTAGGATATAATATATCCTCTTCATGATATATTTGTGACACATCAGCCCGAGATTAATCGAAGGGATCATGTGAGAGCCACGTCATGAAATATGCTTTGCAACAATATTTCTCGACTCTGCCACGTCATCACAACTCGCGATATCTTGCTCAAATATTGCTTCCAGCGTCATCGGTGTGTCATCAGTGTCGACTGTCGCTGTCGCTGTCATGTCAATGTCATGTCATGTCATCACAGTCTATCCTACCTCAGCCTCAGGCTGTTTTGTAACCGGCGCGTCAGCGCACGGTGATCTGTACCGTCGCGTCAGCGAACGGCGAAGCGAACGATGTCTACGATGATCGTCTTTCATCAACGCAGTCGATCGTCTTTTCAATCACGAGTCACATTACAAAATACTAGCCAATCGGAAACTCAAATAACAGATTTCCAAGATCGTTCGAGTTTTCAGTCGTCTGTCATAGTAAAAAAGATACTGCCGATCAATGCCTAGAAAGCTAGATTTCTAAGATCGATGCTTCGAACTTCGAAATTAACCCAAAGGGGAGTTCTGATGCAAATTCAAGCTCATTGCTTGTTTGCATCTTCCCGTGCACCTCGTGCTGAAATCTGTATAGGCAGCCCTGACCGGGAGTCCCGGTGCAGGCCCCTATGACAGATTCCTAGGTAGCCAACACGGGACCGTGACTGATCCGTAAGCCTGTGCTGTGACACACCGAGTGTCACAGGTAGCTAGACTCGAGACCGTTCCGACTCCGTGACCGTTCCGGGTATATCTAGCTTAGGGTTTATTTCTTATAAGAGTTTATCTATATTGGTTCACTGACTGTCTGATATCTTGAACCGGGATATTCCAGTAGGTCGTGGACCCATTCCACGCTATATTCCACAACTAATTTGGCCATGATTGGCTAAACAGCCGCTTTGAGAGGTGGTGCGCAACGGCGCGTTTGGGTACGAGTGGGAAGTTTGAGATGAGCAGTTTGTAAGTGCGTCTTTGAGCCGCCGCTATGGGGATTCGACCTGGACCGGGCTTCGTTGGCGCAATGTCCTTTTACGGTATAGTTCTTGCCTTGGCCCAGCATGCTACCGCTTCTTGGGCTGGTGTCTGCAGCACCTTCGACCTCGGCGACGTCTTCCAGTGCCCCTCGCTCGCATGGCTCTACCGCTCCTTACGTAACTGTGACGTCGCATTTTCCCCACGCCATTACCCTTACGCGTCCCAGCGTACCACCTCCCATCAGGCTTTCAGAATTATGGTTGTTCACACACGTGCGAAGAGGTCCCTCACGAGGGACTCCGACATTGACGCCTCGTTGAGGCTGACGGACGCGGTTCGCGACACGCCGACGGCTAGATCACCGGCTGTTACGAACCCCGACCCTACTTCCAACACCGACGCCGACGTTGCGACGAGGAAGTACCTGCAGGAGCAGTCCAAGCTTGTGGACGAGGTCTACAAGGGGCGGCTCCATCGGACATGGGCCAAGGGTATCCGCGAGGATATCCTTGGCGACAAGAGGCATTACTTCAGCGGCACGACTGACGCGGGTCTCCTCTCCGACGTGGTGGTTCAGCTGCGTACGGAGTTTGAGTCCGCTGGGCTGGACCTCGTCTCGTTCGACCTTGACGACCCCCAGGCTCTGGTGGTGAGCAAGGTGAACGCCCTGCTGTACGACGTGCTTGGGCTTATCGTCGAGAAGCACAGCAACGCCCACGTCTGGCTTACGGGTACGGACGCGTCTGCCGACCGAGATGGACGGCGTGCGCTGGTGGACATCGTGAAGCGCAGCGTACCGGTGGCGTTGCGGGAGTCCTTCCAGCAGGAGCATGCCGCGCTTGGTTATCCCGCGAACGTTGACCCGCAGCCGATTTTGGCTCGGGAACAACGTTTGGTGCGGGATAACAAGGCGGCCGACTGGACACCCACCGAGGCCACCAGGAAGCTCAGCCTGTACAGCAGGCTTGACCCGGTGTTCTACGCCGCGGTCAAGGTGCGTTACCCCATGGTGGCCGACCTCGCGTCGGTTTCCCTTGTGGCCTTGCGCTCTTTGGTCGTCGAGATTTACCAGGCATGGGCGCAGACGGACGCCGGGAAGGCCTTCCTGGCCAAGCCCGCAGGTGGTGACACGTCGGCCCTGCTCACCAGCAGCGAGCACCAGGCGCTGCTGGACAAAATCAACGAGCTGACCGCGCTGGTTCAGCAAAGGTACGAAGCGGCTCCGCCGGTGGTGCAGCGGCAGCAGGACCCGCCGCAGCGGCAGCACGGACAGCGCCGGCAGCAGCAGCAGCGCGGGCAGTCGCAGCGGGCGGGGCTTCCGCATGGGGGTCCAATCCCCACCGGCAGTGGGCTACGATCGTGACGAGCAGCGGGCTAAGCCGCTGTGTACCCGCTGCAAGAAGACTGGTAAGGATCTTTACCACTTCTACCGCGACTGCCCTCTTGGCGGTCGCCAACATTCCCCTACTTCCGCCGCGGCTTTCTGCGTACCCATCGACGAGGAGGATGCGGAGGGAGTCCATGCGCTGGCCATGTGTGCTCTCTTCCAGGAGGCGGCAGATGATGGTGCTGAGGCTTTTGCCCGCGCGGCGACGGCGTACGGTCCGCCGGCGGTGCTGTGCGGAGGTGTTGTGGGGGGCATCGACGTGTCGGCCTACGGCTTCTCCGTTGCCGCGGTGATGCCGGTGGCGGGGACGTCCGGTGACGACATCCTGCAGCGGCTGGACGACCTCGCGGCGGAGGTCAACGCGGCGGTAGAGCCTAAGGTGCATTACACTCACGCCTCTTTCCCGCCGTCTGGGGGCGTTGCGACGCAGGCTTCGGCTCTGGTGTCGTGTGACGCTGCGGGCGCAGGTATCACGCCGGAGGAGCAGGTTCCGGCAGGTGGTGCGGCGGCGTCGGCATCCGCCGTGCCGGCCCCTGCTATGCCTGTCTTGGAGAATGAGACAGAGCTCCTGGAGCTCTACGGCTACGGCCCGCCCGTGTCCCTTCAATCGACGCGGGTAACCACCACGGAGAAGTCGGGCGGTGAATTCGCGGGGGTTGTGGAGACTGTCAACCACGCCGCGGTTGCGCCGGTTGACTTGACCGGCTACGACACCGACGACTACGAGGATTTTGCAGACGGCAGCTTCGCCGTCAAGCCGCGGGCTCCGGCCATCTCGGCCAATCATGCGTCAGAGCCCGCAGCCCACGTGCCTGAGTCTGGTGGTGCTTCCCGCACCTACGGATGTGGCAAGCCGCCATGGGGCTTCCCCGCACACGCGGGCCCGTGGGGGTTTCCTTACTTTATCTCCCTCATTCTTTTCATCTCGATCATGGGTGTGGGGGCTGCCGCCTACACGGCGGCCAATGACATCGGCTCTGTGCAGGTATCGGGTCGGGCTGCACCGCAGCCTGTGCTGTGCAGAGGGGATTTATGCATCTACCCTGGTATTTCCGAGCTGGACCCCATCACTCTGGATGCAGTACTGCACTCCCTGGGTGCTACGACGGTGGTTCACCGGCCGCCTGACCCACTGGAGAGCAGTGCTGCAAGCTACTACCGTGGACATTGTGGTGACGGTGCCCCTATGAACTTTGACCCCGAGTAGTTTTCCTTCTGGCTCTAGCAGTACACCACTCTGGTGGTGTGCTGAGATGTACTTTGACCTCAACGTGGTCTTCAATTTGGTTTATGCTTTGCTTTGACATCTACAATCTTCAATCTGGTTTGCTTACACAGTGCCTTTCAGTTGTTTAGCGGGAGCTCCTTACCCGTAGGTTTCTGCACTTGTGCTAGCTAGAGGGTTTCAATTTGTGTATCAGAATAGCGCAGTTGGATTAGCAGTTAGGTTTGACAGATTCCTAGGTAGCCAACACTGGACCGTGACTGATCCGTAAGCCTGTGCTGTGACACACCGAGTGTCACAGGTAGCTAGACTCGAGACTGTTCCGACTCCGTGACCGTTCCGGGTATATCTAGCTTAGGGTTTATTTCTTATAAGAGTTTATCTATATTGGTTCACTGACTGTCTGATATCTTGAACCGGGATATTCCAGTACCTCGTCCTGCCGTGACCCTGCTGTTGTGACCCTGCCTGCGATGAATATCTTTGTGCATAATGTTTCTGCGACTGACGTTAAGTGTGTATGCATCGATATGTGTATGCATGACTAAATTTTTGCTTACATGCAGGATCAGTGCTCGACCGCATGATGACCTTCGACTAGTCGACCCCTTTCCGCTTGTGTTCATCTTCGACCAACTCCACGCTCAACGCTCGCCTACGAGATCCTCGCTGCATCCTCGCATACCATTTTAGTTTCATATGCACTTTCTTGTGTGTGCCCCTCATGTCACTGTACGTTTTCATATGACTTGTGTGTTTTCCCTAATTCCCCGATCCCCCCCGCCATATGCCCCATGTGCCATCCGCGTATGCCCCCCTGTGACACACGCGCCCAATGTGTTTGTTGCTCAACTGGTGTGCCGCATTTTGTATGCACTCGCTTACGTGTGTGTATCGCATTCGTTTGTTATCATCTTGTATGTTTTCGTTCCGACGTCTTGTGTGGGATCCGGGGGCTTTGGGTTTTCCTCGCCCATCACCGCGCACCGCGGAGATCCCGGCCATGCTTTTGCCGTGTATGTTCTGTTTGCATAATTGCCTGACACGCATTAGAACATTTTTAGGCAGAGCACAGCACAACATTTCGCAGGCGTTGTCGGCTTTGACCTAATTTCGGGTCAAAGTCGTCAATGCCACGTGTTCAGGGCTGGGTCGCGGGGCATTGGCATTTTCCCAAGTTCGGAAGATTCCATTTGAATATTGGGGCTGTATGGCCCCAATATTCTGAATATTGGTGCTGATCAGCACCAATATTCAATGGATTCTTCCGAACATTGGGAACACGTCAATGCACTGTGACCAATCCAGTCCTGAACACGTGGCCGCCTCACTTCCACATCAGCATTTCATCATTAATATAGCTCAGAATTGCTGCCTGCATGGCACGTTTCATTGGTCCAAACCAGATGTGTCATAAGTATTAATTATTATTATAAGCCCTTATAATAATAATTATTATAGCCCTTATAATAATAATTATTATTATAAGCCCTTATAATAATAATTATTATAATAAGCCTTATAATAATTATTATTATTATAAGCTCTTATAATAATACATATTATAGCCTATAATAATAACT
>LGRX02017468.1:14401-50850 GCA_001247695.2 Cymbomonas tetramitiformis
TCTTATAATAATATATTATTATTATAACTATAATAATAATTATTATTATAAGGCTTATCACTCTGGTGGTCTCGGACGGGTATTATTATAAGGCATATATTATTATAGGACTTATTATTATAGGACTTACTGTACTGTATATAATGTCACATTATATTGAACATTGATATCTATGTGACATCATATAGGACAAATCTGAAATGGCATTAGTTCGGCGTCATTATGAAAAATATTTTTCTGCGGAGTGAAAACCTGAATCGAGGATTTGAAATAAGGTCCCAAAGTCCCCCCACCTTCCCAGTCTCGGCGGCCCCAAGAAATCCTCCCCACCCCCACCCTTCGGGGTGCCGATAAGTCCCAAGTCCCCCCACTAGCCTTACAACGATCGAACCCGAAGTCCCCACCTTCCCCCACCCGCTTTTTCGAGGGTTGTTGCAAATTTCGGCTCTAATCTAGGCCCGCCCTTTACATGCACATATATCGACCCTTCATAGACCTTAAATTACCTTTTCACACCTTATCCGACTCTAGAACACCCTTCTTAGACCTTGAAATGCCCTTTGCAGACCCAGCAATTCCCTTACAGACCCTTAGTTACCTTTTCAGACCCTGAAATACCCTTTTCAGACCCTGAAATACCCTTTTCAGACCCTGAAACGATACCCTTTTTACACCCTATAACATCTTTCCAGGCCCTGAAACACATATCTAAACCCTGACCACCTTACAAGGATGTATGTTCACTTATTTTAAGACCCTAAAACACCCTTTACCGACCCTGATTCGACATTTATTATTTTGAACCACATACACACACATTTCCGATTCAAATGCAAGCACATTTTTTGTAATGCTCTCCGATCACTATTCTCTAATTCTATTCATACATATTCATACATTGAGTGTCTCTATTCATATTGTACAGCGGCTTGGTGTCTATTCTGCCAAAGGCGGGTAGACCCGCCGTAAGCCCTTGTTACGGCGGGTACATACCCGCCTAACGTTTTCGTGCGATTTCGCGCGCGTTTCGACTTGAAGTCCAGTATGTCAGATATGTAGTTCCGCTGTAATATATATCTAGCTGGGGAGATAAACCCTGAGTTGAGGGTTACGATATCAGAACGGTTAAAGTCTGTTTGATAAAAGTCGGCGATAAAAGAGTCGGCGAAGATGTCCGGCTTCCCGCCCGCGAGCATGCAGAGGGCGTCGAACTCCACGGCGTCGTCGTGGTCGATGGCATGTCAAGGTAAGGTTTGCGCGGAGTCCAAAAATGTAAAAACTTTTCAAAAATCTTTTATTTGATAAATGGGTTGCCCAGAGCACCCTGTACATATTGCGCACTTCAGGTATCAAATTGACCACGTTAATGAAAAGATATGGTGGATACCGCTCGGTCACCCCCCATACTTAACCATACTTAAGCGCACATTTAAATCGCTCGTATCTCAAAATCTAGAATTTGAAAAGTTTTTGCATTTTTGGACTCCGCGCAAACCTTACCTTGATGTTGAAACTTCGCGGCCAACACCGAGTTTTCGGCCTCCTCGGCGAAAGCGTAGGCCGAGAGGCCGGTCCGGCCCCCGTTCGGGCAGTCCCGATGCCAATGCCGTGCCTTGCCCTTCGCGCACACCTGATTTTGACAATACGGCACGGTCGCACCGGTGTCGCGGTGAAAGACGACCTTCTTCGAGATGGACTGTGACCAATTGCCCCCCTTGGGAAGGGGCGAGGCTGCGAAGCGGGTCTTGGGCCGTCGGTCCGGTTTGTCCGCGCGGGGAGCGAATCCCCGCGCCCGGGGACGGCTCGGACTCAGCGGAGGCGACAAACGCGGCCAACTGTCGCTTCAAGTCGAGGACCATCGTCCGCAAATCTGCGAGCTCACCGGGTCCACCGGGTCCTCCGGAGTCATCGGTGGCCCCTTCCATGAAATGCGTGCCGTGAGAATACCGGTGTGCGGACGCCGTGGCGGTGCCCGCCCGCACGTGTTCGGAGTAGCATTCACGCACCCATTGTTGAATCGTGAGGAGCTCGTGAGCGGCCCGTTGATCGTGGAGAAGCAACCGGGACACCACCGGTTGGTAGAAGGCGGTGTCGAGTGCTTTGATGAACAGCGCCTTCACGTCCTCGTCCAGGAGTGTGGCTCGTGTCCTCGCAGCCTTCAGACTTCAGAGCGGCGTTGAAGTCCCCGATCTTGTCATGCGGGTCCACGCCCGCAGAGACGCGGATGCTCAACAAGTCCGCTTGACCCTGAAAGGGGCCACCCGCTGGAATCATCCGGCGGGCGATTTCGAGAAGAACGCGCTTACCGTCAGCCGGGAAGCTGGTGTGTGACGATTCCATCCAGTCCGCCGCGGGCGACATGGAGTCGACCATCAGCTCGAGCGTGGAGTACAACAAATTGTTGGCCTCCACGCGGATGGCCAAGGTCGCGTCGTCGAGCACGAAAAGCGGGGCAAACCCAAGGTCTTCGGTCACGAAGGCAGTCTGCAGCGCAGAGACCATTCTCGCGAAGAGTGCCGACGCGTGGGACTCCGTCCCGGAAAATCTGCCATCCTTGTTCTCGAACAACTTCTGACGGACGGACTTGGCGATCTTCATGTCAAAGTGCTCCCTCTGTAGGGTACGCACTGAAGCCAGGCACGCAGCTCCTGCCGAATTAACAGCCGGCTGTGCTGCCGGCGGTGTCGCTGGAGTGTTCGCATGTCTGGCAGCAACGGAATCAAAATTTGTGGACAACGCACGCCGGCGGTGGATCTAGTGGAAGCGACCATGATGAGATGGACTGGAGGGACGGAGTGAGGCAATGAGATGTGAAAATGCGGACGTCGGGGGCGGCCAAGAAATGTGGCGTGGGTCGCCGATACAGCTGCTGTGAGAGATTGGGAATTCCGGGAAGCCGTGTGGTTAAGGCGGCCGATACGTAACGGTGTGGTAACCAACCAGAAGACGTAAACCAGTCCAACGTCAAGTCCCGTAAGAAAAACGTTCTCAAAGGCCTACAGCGCGCCGTAAATCACACCCACAAAACTTAGGCCATACCCGTGACTGCCGGCACTCTCACGCGCGGAGCGCCTCACTCCATCCCAAGCGTCCGGCTTTAGCCAGTCATGCTGGCAGTGTCGCAGTGGCTAAATGAAGCGTAAGTGGGGCCAAACCTGTCAGATATATAGTTCCGCTGTAATATATATCTAGCTGGGGAGATAAACCCTGAGTTGAGGGTTACGATATCAGAACGGTTAAAGTCTGTTTGATAAAAGTCGAGATAACATAAATACCTGACGGGTGTTTCCCGTCTACTGGTGACGGTCACCCAGCCTACTATAGGAAGTGACATGTGACCGTTTCGGGTGTCACAGTGTCAAATCCAGCACAGTAACCACCCAAACAAGGGAGCTATAGACTGCCCAAAGCACCTACAAAAAGCCCGCCAACGCTTGCGGTTGCCCACCGGCAACAAAAAACAGGATGCCCCCTTCAACGTTTCTCTGAGGAAAGTTGAAAAATTAGTTGGACGCCAGTTACGGGTTCCTGCGGGCGCGTGTGGTCGAGAATGGGCACTCGCGACGTTCAAGGACCTCCATGGGGACCCACTACTTCACCCTCTTGAAGCTGAGATACAACCGTATGACTCAGGAGCGCGACCCGCGTCGGGCAAACGAATTCAGATAGTCTTAAAATATGATGCGCTGCTGCTTGGCGGGTCGCTCAGTGGCGACAATGCACAGTGTCACATATGCCCGCCATTATTTCTCAATAAAATGCATATGTACTTGAGTTTGCTAACTAGACATTTTCGTTTGGAACGGCTATGAAATATATTCGAAAATCTTACCCTCCCTCAACTAGAAGCTTACACAGTAAACCCAAACCCAAACCCTATTATTACCATATGTTATCTATTTGTGCCTTGTAGGAGTGGGAAAATAGCCATTGATGCGGGACGACATGCTGTCCAAGGAAATTTTGTCTCCGCGCCACGCACAATTTTGTGAGTACCTGTAGACTAGAATAGTCGAGGCCGGCGGGAATGAAGGGAAAACATATTTCGACGAGACGACGACGTTCATCTTCGATGTGTCACGTGCGATGGACACAAAAAACCAGTTTTGAGGGCGGCATGACATTTTTATATAGATTTACAGCGCAGCGTCACGATCAGCGTGGGAGCCGTAGCCGCCGACTCGGTGTCACACTCACGGTCGTGTGGTCGTGTGTTGACACGATCGTCACGCCGACACAGCCAAGTCCCAAGCCCCCCACCCCCACTTTCGCCGCGTCGACGACCGGAGTCCCAAGTCCCCCCACCCCCACCTATCTAGGCGCCGACAAGTCCCAAGTCCCCCCCACCCCCCACTTTTCGAACCCGACCAAGTCCCAAGTGGGGGGGATTGCGGTTTGCACTCAGTTTTTGAAAAATATTTTTCTATTATATAATGTTCAATCTAATGTGACATGACCGTATATCGAACATTAGTTCAGATGACATTATATACCGTGTCTACTTTATTGATTTTTATTCCTGAATCCGGGTGCAATAAACTTGGGACAAAAGTTTGTTGATTGGCTGAAAATAATTAAATATTTGAAGTTTTTTCTTTGTTCTTTTAGTGCGGAGCCTGCCTACCGATTATTTAATTAATGGACTTTTTTTTTTTTAAATACTGACCATTTGTTGAAATATTTAATTATTTACACTTTTAAGGCCGATGGGCTATTCATTTGCAGAGGACACACATGAAATGATTTTGCCGCCACCTTTCATAAACAATACCATAATACTATGCTCATATGATTTTAATTACATTATCACTGCATTATCAGGATGGGTGCAACTTGTTCATGTAATACACAACGGCACAAACGGTACAACTCCACATTGCATTCGTCCAAAAGGAGATTGCGGCTATCAACGAATGCCAACTTTCTAGGGCGGCCAGCGCGCTTCTTGTTGAGGTGGCGCAAAACTTTCTCCAAGAAAAGTAGAAGTCTGTCCTCAACGGAGACCTTGGGATCGGGACGAGTTACAACAGGGTCGTTGTTCACTGCAGTGGGAGGGACACCGCGCTTCACACCGAAGCTCATGAGTGACGCCTGTTGACGCTTGTCTAACGAACGGCGCATCTTGGCCATGTCACCCAGGGTCGCCTTCCCACATTTACAAGTGACAGGGCTGCATTTACACAAGACACACACCGCCGAGTCCCCCATTAAATTATGATATTGATACAGTCCCGAGTCCGCCGGCGTGTGGTGGTGTGCAGTGAGAGCTATTTTGTCGGGTCGGGAATTATTTTGCCAGTCTGTCATTGTTGTTTGTTGTTGGCAGCATTCGGCGACATTCGAATTAATTACGGCCTTGTTGTTTGTTCTTTTAGCGGCGGGACTGTCGGTTAATTAATTAATTAATCGACTTTGTTTTTTTTCACCACCGGGAATCGAGCAAATCAATTAATTAGTTGTTATTTTTTTACAAAGGTCGTTTTGGGGCAAATTAATTATTTAATTTTAATCAATAAAGTAGGCACGGTAATGGTAGTATAATGTTCAATATAATGTGAATTTGACATTAGTTCAAGACAATAGTTTGTCCAGTTCGCTAAATGACGAATTCGTTTTGAGTATTGTCGCTCGCTCGTCATCGACAACCAATGGTGATTTGCCATTTGTGCACTTACAAAAGTCGCATTGCAATGGCATCTTTGAGCTGGCACGTGTTCTAATTGGCTTTCCCGATAGTGGGTGCACATGGTAAGGGCCCTGCCAAAAAGCGTCAGGTAGGAAGGATGGTGTTCCCTCCCAACCCCGCCCCTACCACCGTGGGAACGCCATTCGGCTTATCCCACCTTCGCACAAGGGAAGCTTATGGGAGCCGATTCATGCGAAAGGTCGCCACAAGAGAACAATCGTGCCGAACCGCGCAAAAAACGCGACTGAATCGGCTGTCGCGGGCTGTCGCGGGCTGCTCGATGCTGTTTCCAAATGCTCGATGTTGTCGCTTCGTTTCCAAATGTCGGGAGGAGAGAGCAAAATGTCGAACAGCATCAAGGATTTGGAAACAGAGCTCAAAAGTTATGATAGTGACGTGGCAAGAAATAGCATTCGGGTCTGAGCGAGCAGTGCAACCGTAAGATCAGTCGAAGACGAGCGAGCGACAAGAGCTAGTTATAGCTGCCACGTCAGACTATATGCTCTGCACTGCGCCTCCGGCACAGTCCAGAGCATATACGTCTGACGTGGCAGCTATAACTAGCTCTTGTCGCTCGCTCGTCATCGACAACCAATGACGATTTGCCATTTGTGCACTTAAAAAAGTCGTATTGCAATGGCATCTTTGAGCTGGCATGTTCTTATTGGCGTTCCCGATGGCTACTATCCTTAATCCAGATCCTCCCACAAGAATCTAGCGCAAATGGGCATGGCGACCTTGTATGTCGTATATAGTGGCCCGGCATATGCTTTGGGGCAATATTTATGAACCTTTCGAATTATCTATAACATTTCTTTGCTTGAAATGTCGATGGTTTGACCTTTAATCTTAGCGTGGTTTGGGTGGGTGCTTTCACAGAATTTTAATCAAAATGCTAGATCCTACCACAAGGATCTAGGGTACCGACAACTCTGGGCCTTGCTACACGAGCTCGGGTTGGTGCGTATGTTGTTAACCCTCGAGAATATGACCAAAACTAATTTTGTAAGCCCTTTAATATCATACTAGCCGGATTAATCACCGCATATGCGCATGCCATGGTGTAGTACCGTCGAACTTCAATATTTCCATCATTATCAGGGTCTGAAAATCGTATTCTAGAACCTCTAGCGGTAGTTCTAACCGTTCAAAAAATCCCCAAAAAATCCCAAGGAGACTTTGAAGTCATATTAAAGTACTGAAGTGCTCACCAAGGCAAAGATCTAGCCTTAAAGCTTAAAATGGACCAAGACTCACGCCCAAAATGCGAAATTATCCCCATACTTAAGGAATGTGTATATCTTACCCATGTGACCGCGTTCGTGTGATGTGTCCAATATACATTATCCAAGTCGTATTTTGACCCAAACATGATTAATATACATGCATACCTTGAGATATATCATGTCTATGGTGGCAAAGGATCGATATACGATTGGCAAAAAATTATGGAAGATACACCCCGCTTTTGAAGCTTTAAAAGGCGTAGCAGTTCAAAATTTGGTTGGGGCATGCTATAAATGCATTAGCTAGGAGTATATATGATGGATTCTCGTCAAACCACGCACCATACTACTTAGTATAGGTCCCATGTGGAAAGTATTCCTTGGTGTTGACTTGTAGAAAGCTCGTGGGGCGCCTAAATAAATTATTGAAAAAGTGATCCTTGTGGGAGGATCTAGAGCGTTCTAGGTCCTCCCACAAGGATCTCGGGATAGTAGCCACCGATACCGTAGTGGGTGCACATGGTAAGGGCCCTGCCAAAAAGCGTCAGGTAGGAAGGAATGGTGTTCCCTCCCCAACCCGCCCCACCACCGTGGGAACGCCATTCGGCTTATCCCACCTTCGCACAAGGGAAGCTTATGGGAGCCGATTCATGCGAAAGGTCGCCACAAGAGAACAATCGTGCCGAACCGCGCAAAAAACGCGACTGAATCGGCTGTCGCGGGCTGTCGCGGGCTGTCGCGGGCTGCTCGATGCTGTTTCCAAATGCTCGATGCTGTCGCTTCGTTTCCAAATGTCGGGAGGAGAGAGCAAAATGTCGAACAGCATCAAGGATTTGGAAACAGAGCTCAAAAGTTATGATAGTGACGTGGCAAGAAATAGCATTCGGGTCTGCGCGAGCAGTGCGACCGTAGGATCAGTCGAAGACGAGCGAGCGACAAGCTAGTTATAGCTGCCACGTCAGACGTATATGCTCTGGACTGCGCCTCCGGCACAGTCCAGAGCATATAGTCTGACGTGGCAGCTATAACTACCTCTTGTCGCTGTCGCTCGCTCGTCATCGACAACCAATGGTGTTTTGCCATTTGTGCACTTACAAAAGTCGTATTGCAATGGCATCTTTGAGCTGGCATGTTCTGATTGGCTTTCCCGATAGTGGGTGCACATGGTAAGGGCCCTGCCAAAAAGCGTCAAGTAGGAAGGATGGTGTTCCCTCCCCAACCCCGCCTTTACCACCGTGGGAACGCCATTCGGCGTATCCCACCTTCGCACAAGGGAAGCTTATGGGAGCCGATTCATGCGAAAGGTCGCCAGAAGAGAACAATCGTGCCGAACCGCGCAAAAAACGCGACTGAATCGGCTGTCGCGGGCTGTCGCGGGCTGTCGCGGGCTGCTCGATGCTGTTTCCAAATGCTCGATGCTGTCGCTTCGTTTCCAAATTTCGGGAGGAGAGAGCAAAATGTCGAACAGCATCAAGGATTTGGAAACAGAGCTCAAAAGTTATGATAGTGACGTGGCAAGAAATAGCATTCGGGTCTGAGCGAGCAGTGCGACCGTAGGATCAGTCGAAGACGAGCGAGCGACAAGCTAGTTATAGCTGCCAGTAAAAGAACACAAACAGAGGCGGGCCGATCCTGTGATCCTGGCGGACCTGGCGGTGTCATCGTTATCGTTTGGCGATCGTCAGTTCGCCTCCGGCGCAGTGCAGATCATATAGTCTGACGTGGCAGCTATAACTACCTCGTATAGCATGAGTACGAGCGCGGAAACCAGTGTCTCAACTGGGACATATCCGGACTCGTTGAGACCGTAGTGCGTGCGGTGCCGTCGGGGATGAGACCGCTCTCCGAATCGTCCCGTCGAGCCCGGTTCACTCCGATACCGCCCTTCGGGCGGTACCGTCGGTCCCGGGACTGCCCTTCGGGCGGTCTCATTGGTTCCGGTTTGGCATGATACAGTAAAAACCGGTATATAAGAAGCCGGCTAAGAAGCCAGCCGCTGGGGAAAAAACGGATGGCGATAAAAAAATGCCATTTTAAGAAGCTGTACCGCTGGAATTTCGAGAAGAGGCTACATTAAAATGATCGATTTAAGAAGCCGTATCATGAATGTCGATCCAATGAACCCGTTCTCAATTAATCGTATACAACGTATCGATATATATCTATATGTATATATGTATATCTATACTTCGAGGAAAGCAATCATTATTAAGGTTCAATACACTTGAGAAGTTTTGGATGATCACAAGCACAATGCATATGCAGTACTGAAGGTACACAATAAGTATTATTATCATTACGTATGCATTATGTATGATTGTACTATTACAGACACTGTACAGTGTACATGACAATAGTTTCTAAGAAGAACTGAGTTTCTTGAAAGCTACCCACGAACCAAACTTATAGCTGTCTACCTCAGGCAAACCACCAACATAGTTCTCGTCTGTCAGCGTGTGACTGGCCTCACGATCCTCGGTGCGGTGATACACCTTGAAGTTGTACCCAGAGTTGTTGCGCGCCAAGATCTTCAAGAAATACACCTGAAATAAGAAGTCACCGCTGGGTCTACAAGTCTGTGTGTCGGTTTCTAGGTTTTAAAAGCCGAAATTAAGAACTTCGACGCTGGTCGACAGTCAGAAGTTGGACCCCCAAGATTAGAAGCTGAGCGCTGGATCACGTTGGCGAATCTGGAATCAGAAAATTTGGCCGATTTAAGAAGCGGCACACGCTGGATTTGGATTTCCGATGGTCAGGATTTTGCCAAATTAAGAAACGTGCCCACGCTGGCAAAGGCAAATCCATGACCGTCGATTAAGAAGCCAGCCGCTGGCAAAATTTCCCCGGCTTCTTATATACCGGTCTTTACTGTACCGCCCTGCGGGCGGTGCCATCGGTTTCGGTCCAGCTCGGCTCTGACCCTCATTCCGGCTCGTCGGTTCTCATAGTCTTTTTCGATACGTTTCAATCCGAGCGAAAATTCCGATTGCACTGGAAACTGACCGTACGTTCGATAGCTTGAAATGACGGCACTGCACTCCCCTACACGTGACACAAAATTACAAGACGAATGGATGAGCGACGCGTATGTTATGGACCGATCAGCAAACCATATTATTATGGCGACATATGTCGCACGTTTCCCTGAAAATCCCGATTGCACTGAAAACTGACCGCATGCCTTCGTTCGATAGCTTGAAATGACGGCATTGAACTCCTCTACACGTGACACAAAATCACAAGACGATTGGATAAGTGACGCATATGTTATGGCCCGATCAGCAAACCCTATCAGTATGGCATTATACCTACTATACTATATACCTACAGCACGGCTGTTATTCGTTCACTGAGAGGAGCCCTTACAGTCCTTGAAAAACATTTTGTGAGAGCTGAGAGAGCCCAAGCTTCGTCTCAAGAATCCACTTGTCACGATTATAACGTTCAGCGTGAGAGGCACCACAACCAGCGGTGTTGAACAGGAAGAAGGCTTACCGTGAGATGCCGGCCCGGAGGGCCGTTGAAGTCAGCCGGGCCGGTTGCGGGCCGGTCGATTGTTGGATGCGGGCCGTCTCTCAAGGGTCTCGATTATGAAAATTTTCATTGAAAATTGTGCGATTTTAATGATCTTGCCATACTTAAAATTAAAATTTTACGCACGCGGCGGGCAAATTTTGAAGCTTGGCCGGGCTGGCCGAAAAGTGGGCCCGATAAAAATTTCAAATGCGGGCCGCTTCGAAAAAAGAAAGCCTTCTCACGGTGTTGAAGATTTTGGGGGAGCCGACACTGACGGGTCGACCCGTCGGTTCCGATACACGATGAGACGGACTCGATATTTTTTGGCATCGACGGTGCTGGGACACGATGAGACCGTGTTATCTCTGGGTCCGTCGGGTCCGAGACCGTAGCTAGTTCAGTATCGATGGTACTGGGACGTGGTGAGACACATGGCACCCAGGGGGGGGTCGAAATGACCATCTAGGGGTTTGGGTTTTATTTGGAGAATTATCCAATGTATGCCAACAATACTAATAGCAATATTTCCTATTTCGATGTTGCCAAAAACGATGGTGACGTCCATTTTGGCTCATTCGAATGCATTTGTTGTGCAGCAAATGGAAAAGTGAGGGGGGTGTAGGACGTATGACTTAGGGTTTGAGCGTGTTGGCAACCTGCACTTGTCGGAAGCGTGAAAATTGGTGCTATGTGAGTGCTAACGTTATTATATATGTACATACAAAAGTTGTAGGTATGACAAATAGTCTTAGGAGTGTTGAAACCTCAAATTGGTTCACAAGATACGTTATTCGTGAAAACGCGCTAAGAATGAAAATGATAATAATAATACCAACAAGGTAACCTATCCAAGCCTAGTTCTACAACAAGAGTGCATATAATACAACTAGTTTCTATGCTTTTTGAGCTCTCAAACATACGGCAGCCTCACACAACTGGATGCCGATGATCCCAACCGTTTTCAGGCATACAGTGAACAGCAGCAACCCATGCAACGGATGCTCGGACCTTTCCTATGCACTTGATAGTGCCTCCCTCAAACACAAAGGGAACGCCACACAAAATACACAGGCTATGTGCGTGACTATCTATCTATTTAATAAGTGCTTCAACGGGGCATCTCGGTGCTGTTGGCTGTGGAATCGACGGCGCGTACGGTCGCCGTCGGTTCTGGCTACCCCCCCACCCCCCAGGAACTGTTGGGAATTAAACCCAAGCTGAGCGGGGTGAGCCCCAATACTCAGACTACAGTCCCGAAAAATATCACTCTGTTTTGGCACACCGTTCCAAGCGCATCGTTCCCTCACTGCGTGTTGAGTCGCAGTCAGGGTTGTATCTTGTTTCCCTATCAAAAGTGCAGCAAACGGGATGGTGTGTTCCCTTCTATTATGTAATACTAGACGGTCGCAAATCCTTCCGCAAAAGGGGAATAGTTTCCTCTTCAGCAGCGGCACTTGTATCCCCACCCCCCCCCCTCCCGGGACTGTTGGGAATTAAACCCAAGCTGAGTGGCGTTCGCCCAATACTCAGACTGCAGCCCCAAAAATACCACTCATCCCAGCAGGAGTATGGTGCCAAGATATGCACCCGCAAGTAGGCCTGTGCGTTAGGCAAACTAAACTAAGGTAAAGAGATGAGGCTTGCAGGCTGCACTGAGCCTGCTGCAGTCTCATTACTATTTATTTCTCGGCGCTGCCGCGCTCAACAATTCTGACCTCCGCAAAACGAATAATGCCAGTTTTCGTTAACTGAAAAAAAAAGGCTGCTCTTCGAGTTCGAAACAGTCCGCGAAAAAATATACCTTTGGTATACCTTTTCGGGAGTTTTTTTAAACTCTGCAAGCGGATCTGCACACAACAAAGCACGCCAGAGTTAGAGGGGGGAGCAAGGGCGATTAGACCCGAGGACGCACAAGTCCCGCCAGAGAATTACTCTTTGGACGCGCTGCTCCCTTTAAGTAAAAAGATAAAAACCTTCCTGTGAGGCAAAAAAAGGCTGTGACCAAGTGTGAGCACATGCGATGCAGCACAGAGTGCACCGCAGCAGTTCCAGCCTGCGGGCGGAATTTTAGGACTTAAGCGGTGGCCCTCGTGTCAGCAGCGAACGCGTCAAACTCCTATTAACTCAAGCCCGAACTTAACATTCGTTAACACCAAAAGTTTTTAAAAAGGGGTAACCTACAATCTCAGCAAAACATTTCACCACTCTATGTTTCCAATTCTTAGATTTCTCCTAGTTTCACACAGCTGGGCAGTACGCAAATAGCTCATACCTGCGCGTTAGTCCACCTTATACGCGTTCTTACAGGGTGCTGCTAGGTCGTGAGCGAACGTCCAGACCAGAAAATGTTTTTTGAAACACTTAAAAACAAATATTTGGATGCCCGCCGCCTCCACTTGCCACGTCGGACCGCTCCGCGTGCGGAGACCGCCGCACTGTCCGGTTCAATTTTTCGCGCGAACAAACAATCGTTTTTGGCATGAAGAACCGATTCCCAGATGGTCATTTACCGACTGTCATGGGTGCCATGTGGACCGCGTATTATTTGGGTCCGTCAGTTCCGGTACACGATGAGACCGTCAAAAAAATCGTACCGTCGGGGATGGGACCGTGGGGGTCCGAGCGTACCGGATCCGAATCCGATCCTGAACCGGTACCAGTGTCGACACTGGCGGAAACTGCCACGAACTTCTACGTTGGTAGACTATTTGACATGTATGAAGTAGTTATAGCTGCCACGTCAGACTATATGCTATGGACTGTGCCGGAGGCGAACTGACGATCGCCAAACGATAACGATGACACCGCCAGGTCCGCCAGGATCACAGGACCGGCCCGCCTCTGTTTGTGTTCTTTTACTGCACCGATTGTATTCTTTGTATAAATACAAAATATAAACGAATAATGAGACGATCGAACGATCAGATTTCAGATGGCATACAGTAATACCTCACATTTAAGGAAATGCTGGGTTAAGGAAACAGCCAGCTTTTCGGGGGGGGGTCGGAAAAATGCGGAAAAAGCTGGGCTGGAAAAAAACATTAAGAAAATGTACCCAAATAAGGAAATGAAGGCTGCCGAATCATTTCGTTAACGGAAATCGGAATGTCATATTAAGGAAACGAAGGCTAGCTGAACATCAGGAAATTCCATTATTATTAAGGAAATTGTAGCTGAATCTAAGGAAATTATAGTCGGTATTTCATGAAATTCTGGAATTTTTCAATGGCAAATAAAGGCTTTTTCTGCACCGCGTTTATTATAAAGGATTATTGGTTAATGCACGATAGCTACAGTACGGTTGGTCACGATAATCAATCGGAGCTATTGCAAGCGGGATACTCTTAGGAATACCGGAAGGGACTACCGATTCGGAAATAGTGGCACTTGATTGATATTGACTCGCTCCCTATTGGGATATCCATAATTGCGGGAAGGTCCTCATCCGAGTCTTCAACCAACTCAACCGTGTCACTCCTCTGCATTGATGCTTTCTCGGTCTCACCGCTGGGACACTCATTGAGTGGCGCTTTGGCCTTGATACGCGTTATGACTATCGACTTCAAGTCGTCGTAGTCTTCCTGACTAATCATCCCACTTTGCAAGTCAGCATGTAATTCTCGCAGTTCCTGGCGACTGCTCGGATCCATGCTGAATTTAAGAGAATGCGCTGGCTGACTGCGCTTTCCAATCCCTAAAAAGAAATGGATTTAAGAGAAGAGGCTGGCTGACGCTCGAATCGCGTTTCCTTTTCGTTAGTCATTTCGGTAAGAGGCTGACGCTGGCGGGGGGGTCAGAAAAATACGGAAAAAGCTAGGCTGGCTCCAAATTCCTGTTTCCTTAAAGGTGAGGTATTACTGTACAGGCCTAGCGGAGATCTCAAAATTGAGATCGACCAAGCCTAGTAGTCCTATCAATTGTTCAATTCCAATGATCCAATCAAAACCCTCCCAGTTCAGTGATGATTATGGTTATAATTTATTAGCAAAATGTCGAACAGCATCAAGGATTTGGAAACAAAGCTCAAAAGTTATGATAGTGACGTGGCAAGAAATAGCATTCGGGTCTGAGCGAGCAGTGCGACCGTAGGATCAGTCGAAGACGAGCGAGCGACAAGCTAGTTATAGCTGCCACGTCAGACTATATGCTCTGCACTGCGCCTCCGACTATATTTATGACACATCGGGTTTGGACCAATGAAAACGTGCCACGCAGGCAGCAATTCTGAGCTATATTAATGATGCAATGCTGATGTGGAAGTAAGGCGGCCACGTGTTCAGAACTGGATTGGTCAAGTGCATTGACGTGTTCCCAATGTTCGGAAGAATCCATTGAATATTGGTGCTGATCAGCACCAATATTCAGAATATTGGGGCCATACAGCCCCAATATTCAAATGAAATATTCCGAAAAATTTAGTCATGTCTACACATACTGTATCGATGCATACATACATACATGCATGCATGCATACACACGCGCAGTGGAAGCGTGGTGGGCCCATAACCTACTAGAATGTCCTAGTGACACAGTGAAAACGCTGAACGCCGTAGGGTTTGAGCGAGGCAATCGGGTATATCAAAAGATAGAAATGAATACACGACTCTCAGGCTATCTAAGCTCTGAGGCCGTCACTAGGCAATCATATCGTGTGTCACAGTCTAAGCTACCGAAGTCGAACTACTGAGTACAGGTAGGAAGTCACTGTACTGTCACTGTCACTGTCATACGTCATACGTGGTACTGAACTATTGAATCTCAGCACGTCAGTCGCAGAAACATTACGCACAAAGATATTCATAGCAGGCAGGGTCACAGCAGCAGCGTCACAGCAGGAGGTGCACGGGAAGATGCAAACAAGCAATGAGCTTGAATTTGCATCAGAACTCCCCTTTGGGTTAATTTCGAAGTTCGAAGCATCGATCTTAGAAATCTAGCTTTCTAGGCATTGATCGGCAGTATCTTTTTTACTATGACAGACGACTGAAAACTCGAACGATCTTGGAAATCTGTTATTTGAGTTTCCGATTGGCTAGTATTTTGTAATGTGACTCGTGATTGAAAAGACGATCGACTGCGTTGATGAAAGACGATCATCGTAGACATCGTTCGCTTCGCCGTTCGCTGACGCGACGGTACAGATCACCGTGCGCTGACGCGCCGGTTACAAAACAGCCTGAGGCTGAGGTAGGATAGACTGTGATGACATGACATGACATTGACATGACAGCGACAGCGACAGTCGACACTGATGACACACCGATGACGCTGGAAGCAATATTTGAGCAAGATATCGCGAGTTGTGATGACGTGGCAGAGTCGAGAAATATTGTTGCAAAGCATATTTCATGACGTGGCTCTCACATGATCCCTTCGATTAATCTCGGGCTGATGTGTCACAAATATATCATGAAGAGGATATATTATATCCTAATATAATATATAGAATACAATATATATTATAATTATAATCTAATATAATATACAAGCTCCCTCAGGTGATATTGGGGCTAATTAGCACCTCTTCATACTATATATTATAGGGCTTAGTAAGTCCTATAATGATATAAGCCTTATAATAATACTCGAGGTCGGCGACCCCAATTATTATTATAGGACTTACTGTACTGTAATGTCACCACCAATACTATGTCACCCCTGGTCCGTACCTCCGTACGCGATGCTATAATTATGATTGTAATTATAATTATAATTATAATTATAATTATAATTATAATTATATCATCATACATGTACCATTTATGTCACGTACCATTTATGTCACAGCGTATTGGGGAAAAAATCGGAGATGAAATCGAAGATTCCCCCTCTTTTGAAAAAATGGGGAAAAATTCAGCGCGTTAACAGTGCAAATATTGAGGCCCATATCGTAGGCTGTACACGACACAGTGTATGCTGTATGCATATTATATCAATTGAAGCCCCAGTGTAATGTATATATAATTTTTAGAAATATTTTGCATCTATAAATCAGGTCTTCATTCTGCCAATTCCCAGAAATCCTTGCAAGGATGGATGAAATTCAGCGCGTTAACAGTGCAAATATTGAGGCCCATATCGTAGGCTGTACACGACACAGTGTATGCTGTATGCATATTATATCAACTGAAGCCCCAGTGTAACGTATATATAATTTTTAGAAATATTTTGCATCTATAAATCAGGTCTTCATTCTGCCAATTCCCAGAAATCCTTGCAAGGATGGATGAAATTCAGCGCGTTAACAGTGCAAATATTGAGGCCCATATCGTAGGCTGTACACGACACAGTGTATGCTGTATGCATATTATATCAATTGAAGCCCCAGTGAAATGTATAAAATGTAAAAAATATAAACAGGAATAAATTGATTATTTGATTTATATCAAAAAGCACGCAACGTTACGCTCAAGTCGTTCAAGTGTCGTGAACAGTGAACAAGGCCGTTGTGACCATTGAACAGTGTGCTGTCAATAACCCTTACGCCGAAAGCGATCTTATAAATAGATATTGCGCAACAAAATGGATCGAGATTTATATAAGTGAATTCAGAAACAGTGAATGCTATCCATACACGTGGCATAGAAATCCTTTGCTTCTGCCCCAATTTAGATGTCCATATTTATATGGATGCATTGTGGCATCGTTAAAAACAGTAATCACTATATTTTTATTTTAAGACCAAAGGTCGATCGTTGGCGGATCGGGACATAAAAGTAGTAGCCTAATCATTCGTTTTATAGCATTTCTGCCGGCTGCTACTCAATACAAACCATAAATAGAGAACTGTGTCACTGTATGCTGTATCCATATTATATGAATTGAAGCCCGAGTGTATTGTAAATAAAAATTAAAACGTACCCAGTGTGCGGTAGAAATGAGTAAGGTCACCATGAATGACTGCGTTAATAGTATAATTCAGGAGCGGGGGGGGGGTCTGGTCCGGTTACCCCCCCTATCTACTCAGCCCGAAAGACACCTGTAATTTGGACAATAATAACATGTAGGTTTTCGAGGCATGCAAATCATTAATGGGCCTATCACATAGTCCTTAAATCAATTGAAGCTCGAGTGTATTGTATATAACATAGGGGGTGGAGGGAGGTGAAGGGGGAGGGGGAGGGTGGGGGAGGGGGGGGAGGGGGAGGGTGGGGGAGGGGGGAGGGGAGGGGGGAGGGGGGAGGGTGGGGGAGGGGGGGAGGGGGGGAGGGGGGGGAGGGGGGGAGGGGGAGGGGGAGGGGGAGGGGAGGGGGGAGGGGGGGGGTAGGTGGGGGAGGGGGGGGAGGGGGAGGGTGGGGGGAGGTGGAAGGTATTGGGTTGTTTTCAAAGTTTTAGTTTATAATGTCTGTTCACGAAGATTGGGGATTTCACCCGTACGTTTACGTACCTAGAATTTGTCGTGACGGTCAAGCCCTGTCCAATGAGGGCGCATCTCTATAATATACTACTGTATACGGTCGCTGACGCTCCCTCAGGTGATAGGGGGTACGTAAACGTACAGATGGGGAAAAATCAAAATTCTCCAATCGTATAAATCCTACATGATCATGATCTAGAATAAGAATGAGAAAAAGAGAGAGGCCGCAAGCGGGCGTGCATGCCGCTCAGATCAGGCATGCATGACAGGCCGCAAGCGAGCGGGCGTGCTCAGATCAGCACTTCACCTGCTTCGACAACGACGATTTACCATTGGTCACGACCTGGTGGTGCCTGGTGGTGCTTGTGCACCAGGCACCAAATCCGACTCCGGCATTTTCGACTTGAACGACAACAAGGACTTTGACTCCTACAAACTCGCCTCTCCGCATTCTCCGATTTCATTTGGCGCAACCTTTGGTCGCCATCTGGTGGTGTGTGGTGGTGTGGTGACCACCTCCCACACCCACCTCAACCTTTCCATCTTCGCTTTTACTGAATGCAGCTTCTCGACCCGAGGCACTCTCCGCATTTTCGAACCCCAACCATCTCCCTACACCGACACGATTCGTGCGGTGGTGCCGGGCCACTTTCGGCTTTGGCCTCGCATAGGGGTGGGGTGACCACTTCGCATTTTGGCAACGCTCGACCTTTATCTACATCAAGGACACCGCCGCCGACACTTTAGCCTGCTCAATAATTTTAGCAGCCTACCCCGTGGGAGTAGCTAATCCCCACGGCACATACATGGGTGTAAGCCCCTAGAGCACAACACAAGATTAGCGCGGGCGGATGCCGTACTAGCTGGGTTGGAAATGACCCCTTGATTCTTGTGACGTGTGCAGTTAGGGTTTCCGTGCTTGTGACTTAGGATCTTGTTGTGGCACCTCATACCTTGATTACCTTCTGCAGCGTCGAATGTTTCCGCTGTTTGGCTCGACTAATATATGATATATATATATATATATTAGTCCTTCCATCAGAAAGACCTATTTGTGGTTCATGTTTCAGCCAAAATGGCCAAGTATATCAAAAATTATGCCCATTCCGAGTAATTTCGGTTATTACACTCGCACCCCACTGCAAATTTGACTGCAAATGATTTCTTTTACGGAACATTGCGCCTATGCTTACACGACGCGATATATCAATATGTTCGTCTATGAAAGACTTATTTGTTTCAGCCCGAAATGGCCAAGTATATCAAAAGTTATGCCCATTCCGAGTATTTTCGGTTATTACACGTCGCGCCCGCACTGCAAACGTGACTGAAAACGAGTTCTTTTACGGAATATTGCGCCCGCTATGCTTACACACGATATATCAATCTTTTGGTCTATGAAACACCTATTTGTGGTGTGAGTTTCAGCCAAAATGGCCAAGTATATCACAAGTTATGCCCATTCCGAGTTTTTCCGGCTAGGGCTTACTCATAATTTCGTCAATACATAGTCATGCGATAAGTATGGCTCCAGAAATTATTGAACATATCAATCTTGTTATCGTTTGTTTACCAACTGTTGATTTATCAGATTGATACATATGAAGCATGTCACTTTTTTATTTTGACAAGTGAAACACTTCTAAGTTGCGGGTTTCAACATACGCATATTCACTTATACAAATGCAAGATGATCAAACAGTTTGGAGGGGTTGTTTTCTACATTTGTTGCGAGTTGAACAATGAAAATATTACAAATTCGTTCATTCTGAAAGGGCCAAACCCACATATGCGCGTGGGGTTGGTAAGGGTGGAAATTCGCCCTCATCCCACTTGTCTACTTGGGGATTATATACATCTATTGTGCTTAATCCTTCACCCTCAGCATCATTTCCCCCAATCACAAAATTTCTGCCATCTACCACGATTGCAGATAGACCTGTTCTTGCCCTACGCAAAGATGCCACCTGTGTCCAGGTATCGCTGCCGATGTCATACTTCTCAACAGAACTAATCACTACATTGGGGATGTCCTCTTCAAATGTTACCCCTCCAATGACATACAAACTTTTGTTCAAGCCCACTATCGCGAAATCGGTTCGGTCAAAATTGAATCCCTTACCTTTTGACCATTTGTCTTCTTCTGGGTCATAAATTTCAATGCCAAGGAAGTCCACGATGTACAAGCGATCCTCTAGAGCAAGCGATCCTCTAGAGCAACCGCTCTAGTGTAACCAGTGCTTTTCTCTTCGGGCAATTTTGAGGAAATGTCGTACCAATAATCGTACTTAGGTAGGTTATGGTGATACTTTTCAATTGTCAAGTGTTCACTTTCTTCCTCAGGTGAGTATCCTAGAACTGCATATAGCTCTCCTTTCAGAACCACGACTTCTCCCTCCTCGCGCATTGCATTGAGGTTGGCCATCGTTTTCCACTTCTTGTACCATAGGTTTAAACGCTCTAGGCTATTGCCATTGCGTGCGAGACCAACTACGTAGATGTATCCATTTAATGTGACAGCGTTAACTCTACGATTTCGACGAGATGGCAAGGGTGTGGAAGTTGTCCAAACTTTCTTAGACAAGTCTAATGTTTCTACAATCGAAGTTGGTTTTGTATGCACACCGCCAATGACGTATATACTTGAAGCTTGCGGAAAGGAATTATTCTCACTACTTCCAACCTTACATTTTGGCAGTGCGTTTCGCTTGGAGATATACCTTTGTTTGTTTTGCGCAACTATTCGACGTTTCTTTTGCTCATCGGTCCAAATATTTCGGCAAGCCCTCTTAAAATTTCCCTTATCAAGGTGTTTTAAGGATCTATGGTACCGTATTTTTCTTGAACCACTTGAATTTCTCGACTTTCCGAAGTTTCCGAGGTAACGTGACTTTCGTGACGAGTTTCCATAACCAATGAAAACCTATTTCAACACAAACGAATGCTCTTGACAAAAGCTGGATATCTTTCTAATATGAAATGATGAATATGCGTATACATCGATACATATTTCAAATAAATTCATTGGCGTCTGCAAGAGGGCCAACTGCTGCTGTTCCGAACAGTTCTGTACGAGAACTTCCCAGAGAGGATGCGTAAATTGTGACACACGACAGTAAAAGCTAAAACGAGACAAGCAGACGTCACATCGACAGGCGAAAGTAGAAGCTTATTACGGTGTCACGTGTAAACAGTTCAACAGTTCACAGTTACAGTCGACGAGTCGAGTGCTTGACACAGTGTGTCACGTCATCGTCAATTCACAATTGTGATTATCACGCGACCGGCGACGTACGGCGGTTTAATTCCATATTCAGCAAAATTTTCGTGAGATAAATAGATATAAATTTCCATGAAGGATCTATCGGAAATTCAAGTTGTTTCTGTAATGGCTAGCCGTACGTAAACGAAAACCAGAATAGCTATTTAGCTTTTGGATTGCACAAGGCTTTTGAAATACTTGGCGCATGACAATTTTGCGAGTAACACGGTGACCAGGAACACAAGGCGCAACTTCTCTACGGAGAAAAAATGAGTCGACTACTACACGTGTCACAGAAGCCCGACCCCTACGGGTGGGGCTCCTGTGACGAGGTTGCCGTAGCAGCTGCGGGTCAAGATTTGAAAATCATCTTCAAAATCTGCTCCCTACAAAGTTTTTTAAACGTTCTTCTTCGCGTATATTACCTCACGAGGTTGTCCCAACTCACTCCGTTCGGATTCCTTGTGATTACCCTGGGTACCGCTCAAACGGAACCAATGTAACATGTGTTCCGTTTGGGTTCGTTCGTTTGAATTTGAGTTTGGATCATGCCTTTCAAACGGAGTAGGTGTAATAACCCTTCTCAGTTTAAAAGCACTCAAGGTGGTCGCTTTGCCAAGCGCAACACCCCTGAAGAATTGCAGATACAACGCGCACCGCTTCTCAGCACACATTTCAATGATCCAAATCACAATACCGACTTTGAGATCTCCAGAGCTCGTGCTGTGCATGGATGTCGTGCTGTGCAGAGTCGGAACTCATATGCTTCGTGATGCTTTCAGTGATGCAGATGTGGAAGACTATGTCGCCGCCACTGCAGAGTTTGCGCGGTTGCTGAATCGTTATTTCAGCACCTACGAAAACTATGCAGCAGCGTGCGCAGAGGAAGAGGTCGAACTTTCGACGTTCCCTTTTATGCCCTACAGTGTGAATACCTACGAGCATGCTTCTATTTCTCATAGTCTTGAGCACCTGCGCAAACACAGAAGCTTCATCAGGTACTCTTCCTGGGTTACAGAAGCTCTCAACAAAATCTGGAAGGATATCCTACTAGGTTATACAACAAATGGGGGAGGCTTTGAGCCGGTTAGTTTACAAGCGCTTCGAAAAGTTTTACGAATGACCAACCCACTCTTCAGGCAATGGAGTTTCAAGTATGCGGAAAAGCGATTGCGGGCGATAGGCGTCTGCGGCGGGTGCAAGTGCGAAAGAACTGAGGGGCATTGGAAGATATGTTCGTACCGTGAGGAAGAGCTGGATCTTGATGAGGGCGAAGACGATTAAAAATAGCAAACAGATCCTAGAGCGAGCGCGCTTTTCAGAGTACCTTCTAGAAGTAATATTCTTGAAAAGAAAAAAACGCGCGGTGTATATTATATTCTGTGTTTTTTTAAACTTCGTGTGCCAGCAGTGTGGTTTTTCCGTGTTGCTAAGTGGTTTTGTGAGCGAAACGAAAGCGAAAGCGCTTTATCGCCTGTTTTTTGACCTAATTACGTCGCGAAGACGAAATGATTTCTTTATTTGCTGTACTCTACGTAAACTGTCCGATTCGCAATTCGATAAATAATCCTGATCGTTGAAGCTCGATGTCATTGGGAATATAAATGTGTCACGAAAATCGTGTTCATCACAAAACTAAACCGTAGTACGACGCGCGCGACGCGACGGAAGAATCGATGACGCTGACGATGACGATGCGTTGACGCTCGGTCGTTCGGAATCGAAAAATGTATAAATCCCCGATCTCAGATCTGAGAAGTCGTCCATCGATCGCATACCTGGTATCGATTAATCGATATCCTTTATAAGCAATTGCGGGTCTAACCAATTTGTAAATATTTCGGGGAACCGTCTCCTCATAAATTTATTTATATTTTCTACAGTGTCCTTAAAGCTTAGTGCGCAGTACGACGTGTCATGTCACGATGACTTCTACGCTCAGCCAATAGAAGGTTAAGGATTTTACATGAATTTCAGTTCGCACTGTTAAGGATTTTTGCATGTGACACGATGTGTCACAGTGTCACTGTAATGTTAAGGCCTTGCTGAGCAATGCTACAGTAAGGCCTTGCATGAATTTTGCTTGACCACATTTCAGATTTCTTAGATGTTAGAAGAGGGGGACGATCTTAAGATTTGACATTTCCCCCCAATATATATTCACGTTGTAACATAACAGTTACGCTGTGAATATATAAATTTGACACTGTAACTTGACTTCAAATTTATATATGTATGTCTTCAAATTATATATATATATCTTTCCACGCTCAGCCAATGGAATGTTGAGGATTTCACATGAATTTCTGTTCGCACATGTTCGCACTGTTAAGGATTTTGCATGAATCTCAATTCCCACTGTTAAGGATTTTGCATGAATTTTAGTTTGTGACAGTTCGCACTGTTAAGGATTTTGCATGAATCTCAATTCCCACTGTTAAGAATTTTGCATGAATTTCAGTTTGTGACAGTTCGCACTGTTAAGGATTTTTGCATGAGCAGTGTTAAGGCCTTGCATGAATTTTGCGTGACCACATTTCTTAGAAAGAGGGGGACAATCTAAAGATTTTTCCCCAATATTGGGGCTAATTAGTACCTCTTCATACTGTATATGCTCTGGACTGTGCCGGAGGCGCAGTGCAGAGCATATAGTCTGACGTGACAGCTATAACTACCTCGTATAGCATGAATATGAGCGCGGAAACTGCCACGAACTTCTACGTTGGTAGACTATTTGACATGTATGAAGTAGTTATAGCTGCCACGTCAGACTATATGCTATGGACTGTGCCGGAGGCGAACTGACGATCGCCAAACGATAACGATGACACCGCCAGGTCCGCCAGGATCACAGGACCGGACCGGCCCGCCTCTGTTTGTGTTCTTTTACTGCACCGATTGTATTCTTTGTATAAATACAAAATATAAACGAATAATGAGACGATCGAACGATCAGATTTCAGATGGCATACAGGCCTAGCGGAGCTCTCAAAATTGAGATCGCCCAAGCCTAGTAGTCCTATCAATTGTTCAATTCCAATGATCCAATCAAAACCCTCCCAGTTCAGTGATGATTATGGTTATAATTTATTGCTCATGAATACAGTTGTCACATTTTTAAAATTAATTATTGCGGGGGTTTAATTTCTTTTTAATTTTCCGCTATGGAATTTCCCCTGTTCGATTTCAATTTTGACAGTTTGCTCATTTGTTGTGTATACGAGAAATCAGAAGACGCCACCTCGCCTCGGTAAATCTGTTTGATGTTTTCGTTGTGAAAACCCCAGTCCACCAGTTCATCAGTCGGATTCGATTTTCTACCGCGTTGGCACGGGAAACGGAGTCACCCAATCATCGTGCGCTAAACAATAATTTTTGCCGCGTCGGTGTGAGATACGTGAGATTTTGCCGCCTGAGATCGAACTCCTACTGGCCAACATTCGTGACACATCGTGCCATCTCGTCAAGGTACTGTAGCTCGGTACTGTATAGATACTCACCTTGACGCTTCATCTCAAAAATTCTTATATCATTCTTCATAACATTCTTATTCATTCTTATATACAATTCTTCGTTGTATTCTTGAGCGTTAACAAGGTGCAGCCCCCAAGCCTGAGTATAAACCTTACTGTGTGCTGTCATATTATCGTGTGTGTGGCCACTAGTTTTCAAGGCTGTTCTTGTAGTCCTATATCATATTCAACTGGGTGCGATTTACTGGCTGAACTTGTGCATCCGAGTGTTAGCCGCGTCCGTGTTGTCAGGTTGATGTGCCTTCGGATACAGAGTCCTTACTTCCGTCCGCTGTTTCTGCCGATACAGACCGAAATCAAGCACTTGTGTTACTTCCTATCAACGCATTGCATCCGCTTCTGGACACTATCCATTTTTATCATTACTGACTGATTTTGCTCGTTGACTGAACTTTGACAGGTTTCCCCGCACGTTCACTTGGAAACTCAAGAGAAATGCAGTTCGCAACCCCAGTGTCCGTTAAGTCCCCCGCCACGGCCTTAACCCAGGCGTCCAAAGCGAACAAGCGGACGTCTGCTCACCGTCAACATAAGGCTACGGTAGGCTCCGGCCTGGACGTCCAACTTCAACTAATGCACCACGTGTAATCATATAGTTCTGTGTTTGATCTACCCTTGAACCTCGTAAAGCGGGCAGTCAGAAGCACATCTGGTCTCTACTGTGGCAAAGAAGTCTTGGTCAACTGGTTGGATAGCTTTCTTGTCAACGGATTACTTGTATGTGTGCTTGTATGTGTATGTGTGTAAAAAGGTAGCTCGTAAGTTACGGTCAACGTTGTATACGTATATGTAAGCCTGTTCTCACATTCAGACCGCCGGGGCCACCTTTTGGAAAGCTAGGGGCGAACTATTGATCCTGATGTTTAAGTGAGCTGTGTGACTTTGCTGTGCTTTTTCAGGTATGCAAAGCTCATCGGGGAACTGATGCTACACAACCCCAGCTGATCTGCACCCAGGTGGCCGCTGCACCTGCGCAACCCGCGCCTGCGGCGACTCCTTGGGGGAGCCTCGCTGCGGCGGGTGCTGTGGGAGCCGCGGCAATGTGGGGTCTGACTGCCGCAAAGGCGGCTATGGCGCCCAAGGAGGTTCGTTCTTACTTCAATTTCACATCCTTAAGTTCTTGCAGGTCTCTTGGTCTATCTTTGTTGCGGCAGAGAGTAATGTTCGGGGAAAAAGTCTTCTTTAGTTTTCCTTTAGCTTTAAGAAGAAAAAACTTGCTTTACTGCAGGATCCTTGCTTGCACTGGACTGGCAATCCCCGCGACGCTGTGCTTGGGGATCTCCTCCACCGTGCGAACCACTATGCCATCACCGTCTCAGATGTGAACGAGTATGTCCCGAGTATCCTCTTTGCCTGTGAGTTTGAGTGACAATAAAGAGACCGTGCTCCCTTTGACAGGGACAGGGATTCCTTGGATAGCGCGAGTTGACTAAAATAGGAAATGTCATCGTACAAAACCAATCAAATTGCAAGATCGGGTCAAAGTTACGGCTACACTCCTTCAAAGATTCGGACTTTTTTCTGGGACACCCGGTTTGTTGACTTGTATTTTTTCGCCGCGTTGACTAAAATAGGAAATGTCATTTGTACCAACGATAACGCACAAATCCAATCAAGTTGCAAGATCGGGTCAAAGTTACGGCTACACTCGTTCAAAGATTCGGACTTTTTTTCTGGGACACCCGGTTTGTTGACGTTTATTTTTTCTCAAGTTTTGGTGGGCGCTGATAGCGCCGAAGAGAGTACTGGAGTTACCACTTTACCTTGAGCTACTTGCCATCAGCGGCCCCTCACTGGCTGTGCTCGGACCTGCGATATTTTTAATATATACAAGTCTGAGAACTGCTAAGTGTTAAGCCCTGAGTCGACTGCCTTTGCTTGCAGGTCTCTGTATTTCTACAGGGATGTTCTTGGCATGGAACAAGTGAAGCGCCCCAACTTCGACCGCTTCGGTGCTTGGTTGACCTGCGGTAACCTGGAGGTGCACTTGATTAAGGGCGATCCCGTCGTACCTACTGGCGACCACTTGGTGGTTGGTCACCTTTCCGTCGAGGTGGACCCCGAGCGCATCGAAGAGGTCGGAGACTTGCTGAAGGCAGCCGCAGTGCCCTTCTCCGTCAACAAGAGGTACTGACCACTTTCGTTGTCAAGGAGTGTGGTGACGAGTAAACTTTGACCTCTTGTATGATGATGCGAGGGTGCAAGAGCGCAGCTTTGCTCCCGCTGAACTCTTGTGCCACCGAGGTACATTGCGTGCGTTCAGTGGGCTTTCTTCACAAGACGTGAGTGGTACAGTTTTTCGGTGCGTGTGTGCATACAGCGTGCCTAACGGTGCTGCCGACAAGCCCGTGGTGAGGCAGTTCTTCTTGCGTGATCCCGACGGTTACTACATCGAGATCTGCAACTGCGATATCTTGACCCAGTTCGTTTTGGGTGGCGATGAGGACGCACTTAACTACAACGAGACATCCATCACCATTGGTATTCAGGGTGTGTATCGACACCACTCTCAGCGTTGCTGGTTTGCACGTGTGCTGCACTTGTTCTTCTTTCCGGCACTTTCTGTCCCGATGACTGTTCCATAGGCCTTCCGTGTCGTTCTACACAAGGAGCTTCAGCATCGCCGACGCTCCGCCTGTCGGTTTGTTCGTGCAGAGCAGCTGCGCCTGAATGTGGTGGCGGACGAGGCCCGCTACCAGTACGCCAGCCGCATCAAGGACACGGTGGAGGACCTGGTGCTTCCCATGGCGGAGCAGGCCACGGAGGTCGATGCGGAGAAGCTGGCAAACATGGTTGCCCGCAGCCCAACTTGGGGGGATCTGATGCAGGTGGGTCACACAGACGGGAAGTAACACATGGCTGTGATGAAATTATGGCAAGTGCCTTCTGCAAGGTTTAGGTTTACACGATCTTTAGGTGGGGGGAAGCCTTGGTTGGCTCGTCTTTCTGGAGTGTCATTGAATCCTGGAGGGGCGGACACAGGGCGAGACTGAAGCGAACATTGCGACCGCCCTCAAGGAGGCTAACAACGACGTGCCTCTTGCTACCCGTATCATTCGCGCCAAGAAAATTCGTGACGGACAGGTACTCGTCTCCCCTGTCCCTCCGTGTCCCCCCTATGTTTCTTCGAAAGCCCCTGTGTGGGAGTTCTAGTCGTGTTTGCTGGAACAGTACAATTCTCACAGTGCTGGGCACCCCGTCCACTGTTTACAGCGAACTGGCCTCCTCGAAGGACTCTCTGCTGTGCTTAGATACTGTACGTGCCATATGGTTATCATGATGGCCAATCGTAGAGGTGTAAATTGATGGGTGTCTCCTCGGGTAGATTGATGTATCTGCTTCTCGGGTACGCGCAGGTGTTCATCCCCCCCGCCATCGTCCTCGAGGACGGCACCGAGTACCAGCCGGAGGAGGTGGTGCAGCGCATGAAGGTCATTTCGGATGCCGATGCTGATGCCAAGATGCTTGCAGCCGATCCCGCTGGCATGTACTTGAGGTGGGTCGGCGGAGAAACATCCATCCAGAGGGGTCTTCCCTCAGAGAATAGATTCTGGATGACATAGGATGGCCTGCGAGGGTCATCTAAATGGCTCTTATGATCACTTACAGACCTTAAATACGGTTTTGGGAAGAAATCCACTGTACCAACATGAAGTGCTGGTGAGGAAGTTCTGTTTTTGTGGCTGGTTTAGACACTAGCCTGAGGGCCATGATCTATGACAAAGCTGAGCCGAGTGTATGTCGCTTGCAGGATGTTCAAGGAGGTGGATTCGGATGGCAGCGGCTCCCTTGACCAAGAGGAGGTATTGAAAATGTTGAGGAAGCTCAACCCCGACACCACAAAGGCTGAGGTGGCTGCGGTGTTTGCTAAGTATGATACTGACAAGAGTGGGGAGATTGACATGGAGGAGTTCAATGCTATGTGCGAGTACGTGTCATCCCAATTCAACCCTTTAACCCATAATGTGTGGGCAAGCAGTGGTTGCATATGCTGCGCTTGTTTTACCTATGTTCTCTGCACGTTCTTTGCATCCCTGCATTCTCCTGGTCATTTTCCAGGAGCTCCATCTGGTAGGAAGAGATGCATGTACTCTACACGCACATTTTCCTGAGCGCATGTGAAATGCTGGCTGCTGAAGCTTTACTTTGGTGAGGAGTCTCTGGGAGAGGGGGAAAGGTTCTGATATGTTTTCATGAATATGGGATGGAATGGTTTCATGCTTATCTTGGCTGTTGGGTGGTGGTGCGTACAGTTCTATGCTCTCTTCACAGAGCACCAAGCAATGGTCATCCATTTTCAAAGCTTTCGATATCATTGGCCACAATAAGATCAGTGTTGCTGAGATGAGCAACAAGCTGTTCTCCATGGGTTTGGTGATGAGCGACTCTGAGGTGGAAGAGCTGTTCATGGATGTGGATGAGGATGGCAGTGGTTTCATCGAATGTGATGAGTTTGTCGCAGTGATGGTAGGAAAGGTAGCAGAGGAGGTGAACAAAGAAGTTTCAGCAATGGCTTAAACCTTTGTTTGGAGGTTCAACGAATATAAGTGCAATCTTGCGGGAAGGGTTTAAGGTTTATGAAGGTATGGATTGGGTAGAGAGAAGAAAGAAAATAGTTTTAGAGTTTTGGGGGGTTTCCTGCTCTGAAGGATCAAATTTAGATACTTCAGAAACAAAGATAGCACGGTAAATGCAAGAAGCATTCAAGAATTCTCCGTTAGTATATATGTATGTAGAAATGTAAATTTAATCAAAACCATGATATTTCAACATGTGCACTAGAAACTGCGTGCTCGGCACCTATGACGTTCGGGTAAATGACCAGTTAAGAAATTAGTAGTTAACGCTCCAGCGCCTAAACCGGGAACTTCTCGGGGGTCTGCAGACGCTCACACATCCTTCGTGGCACAATTGGCGGCGAGCATAAAAACAGTTTTGTTTCAAGCTGTCTTAAAACATTTTTGACCCTGCACGTGCACTGAATTGGATTGAACATCTCGTTTGGCTTAGAATAGAGTAGCGAGTAGCTAGCTCCGTCTTGCTTTTACTAACTGAACAGGTCACGCGCATTAATTTCGTAAAATTTCTACAACGTAGAGATGCGATCTTCTTTTTTCAGACTTTAGATACATATTTTTAGAAAACTTTCTATGTACTCGAATTTTGAGTTCGGGTCTCAGTTGATAGAAGTTTACCGGGTGGCGGGACAAAACCTAGTGGTTTTTGTCTGAAATATAGTGAACCTTGATGCGATATATTGAAGTACATATAGTAGACTACCGCCCCTGTTTACCCAAAAGTTTGTAAGGCACATATAGTAGACTATAACTAAATATTGTATCGATGTACATAATAGCAAACTATTCAAGTAACTTGATAACTTTTGATAAATACGGGACAGAAATAATTTTTTGATATGACCTCTCCTGACTTTAACGCGGAATTATTCTAAATTCGCGTGATAATATTCGCTGACATTTAGTTCACTCTGTTCGAAAGAGTCACAATTCCGTTCTTCAGATTCGAACCGGTATGTAAAACGCTTATATACGTGACGGCAGGGTTCCTCTTGCTCGGACAACACTATCAGCTATTCACACAACAGAAATAAGGCAGGGCAACATCATAATGATAATACAAATTTGCAGCAGCACATTTATAGTTCCAACACCGCTTATCAAACTATTCTATTCTATAACCTGATACTAAACGGGTTCTAAAAGAGCAAATCCCTATCGCATCTCAACAAGCAAAATGAACGTGTCCCGAAGGACATCACGAATTCTCGTGCCACGCAGACCACGCAAACTGCGAGTGCTAAATATCATTTTTTTGGCGAGCAGAAGATCCCGTAGTACCTGCGAACATTTACTGAAACTGTCAGCCGGTGGAAAAGAAGCAGCATCGCTGACTGTTTCACATAAGTTGCGAAGAGATGGAGCATGGCGAAAAGCCTAAGCGATCTAAATCCTAATCTGAAAGTAGCATGGCCAACTAAGACCGAGGAAGATCCCGCCAGGGCAAGCCCCAGACGCGCTGCTACCCGGTTCAAGATAAACGGCGCTTCCCATTTCAAGATGGACCGCGCTGCTGCCCAGATCAAGATAACCGACGCAGGAGAATCACCGCGACCTTCGTAGCACAAGATCCTGAGATCGGGCACCATAAAGATGTGGGACGTAACGAATCTTGTGGGAAACGAAAGCAACAGGAATTTAAAACATAACCAAGAAGCTGACAACATAGTTCGCGAAAAATCAGCGCGGCGCGCCCTGCACCTCCACCAAAAGAACCCAGCAGCCGGCGCATAACCACCTGCACCAAAAGATCCCAGCACCCGGCGCATACCAAAGCACGCAAGATTCGCAACCAACTCGTTATGTGAAGCTACAGTAGCAGTGAGGAGGAACCTGTGCGCACACTGGTGAGGAAACTTCAGCGATCGGCAAAAACGTTATTCCCTCAGTTCGTACAGACATATCCTGCTGGCCGCCGTAATACAAAACTAATGAACTTCAAATTCTGGTGTATAATATGTTTGAAAATCGAACGCTAGCGGAATCGTTTCTGTACTAGGGTGTATCGCGAGTCAGACGAGAGACAGACGTGTCAGAATGACGAGTGACAGCACCGATGACAGTCACCAGTATGACCGAGAGGTATGACGAGGGTGACTGACAACTTGTGACTTTTTGAACATCTGCAACCACAGCAGATCAGGTTGAGAGAATTGGTGGGAAACCATTCCAGAAATGGGGGGAACCATTTTATATTCAAACAGCCACACAGAACTGGAGGGAAACCAGGAGAGCCCCAGTTCTTGCCACGTCATCAGATCTATGACTATTCAGCAAATCAGAGCAGAGATCATTGTATGACTGGCAGCTGCAGCCCAAGGGCTAAATGACAAGGCAGGTCATAGGATATGTGAACATGAAGTGACTGAGCACTGTGACTGTCGAATTCGGATGAGATCTGAGGGAATTCGAGTCGACATGTTACTACTTAAAGAGCTGAACAAGCTCTCATGTCAGTTTTTGAATTAGTTACACATTGGCACTAACCTCTGGTGTCTTGTAACTTCAAACAGTGAAAGTTCACCTAAATTATACGAAATATCCGACAGTATACAAAGTCTTCCGATATCACCCTATGGTCCCAGTACCATATTACTTGTAAGTGTTACTTGCATACCTGTGAGACTGGTTCAGTCCTCACAACCGAACAACTGGTATCAGCGTGGTCGTGGTTCACGACTGTCGTTGGTACTTGCGTTCTACAACCCACTGTACCAACACAATTTCTACTAGCAATTTCCGCCTTTGGGCGACGGAATCGTGCCCTGCTCAACAGCACGACTTGTTCTCTTGAGAACACCACATATCTGCATAATTATATCGACTCTGTTTCCGCATAATGACGACTTCACGACTTCAAAAATTGCCTCATACCAGCGTGTGAATTTCTCCGGCGACCTTTCCGCAGAATCCTTCGCGTAACGGTGGAATTTTAGTCTGAATCGACAAATTTTCGCCGGACAAGTCTTGGCAGTTTTTGTAGCAACAGCAATCGTACGACAGTATCTGGACGACAAGCTCAGCACCGTATTTTGGTGCCTTTCTTCTCGTACGGTGATCTTCCTGCGCAATTTGTCCCTTGGTGGCGAATTCGTACGGAAATTGACGACTACTGACGCCTCTTCCTTGCTGCCGTTTCCGTGCGCAAGGCTGGAAGCGTAATCGACAGCAGCAGCGTTTTGTTACGGAAGAAATCCTCTTTTCCAGACAACCTTTCCGCAAGATTTATTTTTGCCGGCTGTTTGTACCGGTGATTAATCATATTTTAGCCGAAATTATCGCCGGAACGCGTCTGCTGCGACAGTACCGCTGTACCTGGGTACTATGCTACACACTCGTGGGTCAGGGCCACTCTGTATGTTATTTCATGTCTTTTTGGGAGAGCTATGTAAAGGTACATATTTCTTTTTATATTATATCACTGGATCAGGGCCAGACTGAGGTGCACGTCCGAAGACATTTTTCTTAGTTTTTAACAGCAGGCCGAGCTCTTCCCCCGTTCCTCCTATATGTGCATTTCTATCTCACACATGTCTCATGAGCATACTCGAGCTATCGGATCGCGGATCGATATCGAGTCGGGCCAGCACTCTACGGTATGGAGTCTCTATACTCCCCAAGTGCTTAAGGCGTCGTGCCCCCTGGCACAACTCCCCCCCCCTTAGGAGTGATCCATCTCCTGAAATCACTCCATTCTAAGGCACCTAGCTAAAATTCCAGTTCTTAGGTATTCTGGTTCCTCTCCCTAGCCACGGTGTCGGCGCTCTCGGCAATGACCACAGTGGCGGCGCTCTCGGTGGTGGCCACGGTGGCGACGCTGTTGATGGTGGCCACAGCGGCGCTGTCGATGGTGGCCACGGTGGCGACGCTGTCGGCAGTGGACGTCACAACGTCGTCGCTCTCGGTGGTGACCACGGTGGCGGCGTTGTCGATGGTGGCCACAGCGGCGCTGTCGATGGTGGCCACGGTGGCGACGTTGTCGGCAGTGGACGTCACAACGTCGTCGCTCTCGGTGGTGGCCACGGTGTCGGCGCTCTCGACAATGACCACAGTGGCGGCGCTCTCGGTGGTGGCCACGGTGGCGACGCTGTCGATGGTGGCCACAGCGGCGCTGTCGATGGTGGCCACGGTGGCGACGCTGTCGGCAGTGGACGTCACAACGTCGTCGCTCTCGGTGGTGGCCACGGTGGCGGCGTTGTCGATGGTGGCCACAGCGGCGCTGTCGATGGTGGCCACGGTGGCGACGCTGTCGGCAGTGGACGTCACAACGTCGTCGTCGCTCTCGGTGGTGGCCACGGTGTCGGCGATCTCGGCAATGACCACAGTGGCGGCGCTCTCGGTGGTGGCGACGCTGTCGATGGTGGCCACAGCGGCGCTGTCGATGGTGGCCACGGTGGCGACGCTGTCGGCAGTGGACGTCACAACGTCGTCGCTCTCGGTGGTGGCCACGGTGGCGGCGTGGTCGATGGTGGCCACAGCGGCGCTGTCGATGGTGGCCACGGTGGCGACGCTGTCGGCAGTGGACGTCACAACGTCGTCGCTCTCGGTGGTGGTCACAGCGGCGTCGTTCTCACTCCGCGCGGTGGCGACACGCCTAGAGAGCAAGTCTCCTCGGCGGCATGTGGCTCCGCAACCCCATCGCAGGGTGCGGACGCCCAAAGCGCTGGCCCCTCCGGCCTCGGCGACACCCCTGCGGGTGTGCGCCGCGCTCTGCGCCCGTCGGTGGGGCGGGTGTGTGCGGCGCGGTGCTCCCGGGTCATCGGTACCTCCCCCACAAGTGGGCTCGGAACACCCGGGCGCCATGCGCGCGCTGCTCGCTGCTCCCTCCAACACGCCCCGTGTCGCTCGGCGTGTGTGGGTGCAGCGGCGCATCACCCCCCCAGTGGCAGCTCTCTGCGTACGAGCAGCTGCCTCTCTCGCCCGCGGTGGCGTCCAACGCGCGGCGGCGCGCTCTCACTCCCCCCCTCAAAAATCACGGCGTGCTCCAGCGCGTGATGTGAGGCGGCCTCGGGGGAGGGCGCGGCGGCGACACGCCTAGAGAGCAAGTCTCCTCGGCGGCGTGTGGCTCCGCAACCCCATCGCAGGGTGCGGACGCCCAAAGCGCTGGCCCCTCCGGCCTCGGCGACACCCCCGTGGGTGTGCGCCGCGCTCTGCGCCCGTCGCGCCGTCGGTGGGGCGGGTGTGTGCGGCGCGGTGCTCCTGGGTCATCGGCACCTCCCCCACAAGTGGGCTCGGAACACCCGGGCGCCATGCGCGCGCTGCTCGCTGCTCCCTCCAACACGCCCCGTGTCGCTCGGCGTGTGTGGGTGCAGCGGCGCATCACCCCCCCAGTGGCAGCTCTCTGCGTACGAGCAGCTGCCTCTCTCGCCCGCGGTGGCGTCCCACGCGCGGCGGCGCGCTCTCACTCCCCCCTCAAAATCACGGCGTGCTCCAGCGCGTGATGTGAGGCGGCCTCGGGGGAGGGCGCGGCGGCGACACGCCTAGAGAGCAAGTCTCCTCGGCGGCGTGTGGCTCCGCAACCCCATCGCAGGGTGCGGACGCCCAAAGCGCTGGCTCCTCCGGCCTCGGCGACACCCCCGTGGGTGTGCGCCGCGCGCGCGCTCTGCGCCCGTCGGTGGGGCGGATGTGTGCGGCGCGGTGCTCCTGGGTCATCGGTACCTCCCCCACAAGTGGGCTCGGAACACCCGGGCGCCATGCGCGCGCTGCTCCCTGCTCCCTCCAACACGCCCCGTGTCGCTCGGCGTGTGTGGGTGCAACGGCGCATCACCCGCCCAGTGGCAGCTCTTTGCGTACGAGCTGTCTGGGTGCAACGGCGCATCACCCCCCCAGTGGCAGCTCTCTGCGTACGAGCAGCTGCCTCTCTCGCCCGCGGACGCCTAGAGAGCAAGTCTCCTCGGCGGCGTGTGGCTCCGCAACCCCATCGCAGGGTGCGGACGCCCAAAGCGCTGGCCTCTCCGGCCTCGGCGACACCCCCGTGGGTGTGCGCCGCGCTCTGCGCCCGTCGGTGGGGCGGGTGTGTGCGGCGCGATGCTCCCAGGTTATCGGTACCTCCCCCACAAGTGGGCTCGGAACACCCGGGCGCCATGCGCGCGCTGCTCGCTGCTCCCTCCAACACGCCCCGTGTCGCTCGGCGTGTGTGGGTGCGGCGGCGCATCACCCCCCCAGTGGCAGCTCTCTGCGTACGAGCAGCTGCCTCTCTCGCCCGCGGTGGCGTCCCACGCGCGGCGGCGCGCTCTCACTCCCCCCCTCAAAAATCACGGCGTGCTCCAGCGCGTGATGTGAGGCGGCCTCGGGGGAGGGCGCGGCGGCGACATGCCTAGAGAGCAAGTCTCCTCGGCGGCGTGTGGCTCCGCAACCCATCGCAGGGTGCGGACGCCCAAAGCGCTGGCCCCTCCGGCCTCGGCGACACCCCCGTGGGTGTGCGCCGCGCTGGCTCTGCAACCCCATCGCAGGGTGCGGACGCCCAAAGCGCTGGCCCCTCCGGCCTCGGCGACACCCCCGTGGATGTGCGCCGCGCTCTGCGCCCGTCGGTGGGGCGGGTGTGTGCGGCGCGGTGCTCCCAGGTTATCGGTACCTCCCCCACAAGTGGGCTCGGAACACCCGGGCGCCATGCGCGCGCTGCTCGCTGCTCCCTCCAACACGCCCCGTGTCGCTCGGCGTGTGTGGGTGCAACGGCGCATCAACCCCCCAGTGGCAGATCTCTGCGTACGAGCAGCTGCCTCTCTCGCCCGCGGACGCCTAGAGAGCAAGTTTCCTCGGCGGCGTGTGGCTCCGCAACCCCATCGCAGGGTGCGGACGCCCAAAGCGCTGGCCTCTTCGGCCTCGGCGACACCCCCGTGGGTGTGCGCCGCGCTCTGCGCCCGTCGGTGGGGCGGGTGTGTGCGGCGCGGTGCTCCCAGGTTATCGGTACCTCCCCCACAAGTGGTCTCGGAACACCCGGGCGCCATGCGCGCGCTGCTCGCTGCTCCCTCCAACACGCCCCGTGTCGCTCGGCGTGTGTGAGTGCAGCGGCGCATCACCCCCCCAGTGGCAGCTCTCTGCGTACGAGCAGCTGCCTCTCTCGCCCGCGGTGGCGTCTCACGCGCGGCGGCGCGCTCTCACTCCCCCCCTCAAAAATCACGGCGTGCTCCAGCGCGTGATGTGAGGCGGCCTCGGGGGAGGGCGCGGCGGCGACATGCCTAGAGAGCAAGTCTCCTCGGCGGCGTGTGGCTCTGCAACCCCATCGCAGGGTGCGGACGCCCAAAGCGCTGGCCCCTCCGGCCTCGGCGACACCCCTGTGGGTGTGCGCCGCG
>LGRX02017470.1:0-20657 GCA_001247695.2 Cymbomonas tetramitiformis
GATGGCGACACAATTGAAGCAACTCGATAGGGGTACCCCATATGATGGTGACACAGTTGAAGCATCTCGATAGGCGCCGACCATCTGATGGTGACACAGTTGAAGCGTCTCGACAGGGACACCCCATCTGATGGTGACTGAGTTCAGGCATCTCGACAGGGGTACCCCATGTGATGGTGACACAGTCAGGCATCTCGACAGGGGTACCCCATCTGATGGTGACACAGTTGAAGCATCTCGACAGGGCCACCCCATCTGATGGCGACACAATTGAAGCAACTCGATAGAGGTACCCCATCTGATGGAGACACCGTCAGGCATCTCGATAGGGGCACCTCATCTGATGGTGACACAGTTGAAGCGTCTCGACAGGGGCACCCCATTTGATGGTGACCCAGTTGAAGCGTCTCGACAGGGGTACCCCATCTGATGGTGACACAGTCAGGCATCTCGACAGGGGTACCTCATCTGATGGTGACACAGTTGAAGCATCTCGATAGGCGCCGACCATCTGATGGTGAAACAGTTGAGGCATCTCGACAGGGACACCCCATCTGATGGTGACCGAGTTCAGGCATCTCGACGGGGTTACCCCATCTGATTGTGACACACTTCAGGCATCTCGACCGGGGTACCCCATCTGAAGGTGACACAATTCAGGCATCTCGACAGGGACACCCCATCTGATGGTAACACAATTGAGGCCTCTCGATAGGCGCCGACCATCTGATGGTGACACAGTTCAGGCATCTCGGCATGGGCACCCCATTTGATGGTGACACAGTTGAAGCGTCTCGACAGGGACACCCCATCTGATGGTGACACAGTTGAGAATGATTTATATGATAGGTATGTCGTACCTCGTGATTATCGTCCCACTTGAGCATGCCATCACTCAATGAGCAGTCGGCTATTAGGTTGAAGCACTGCGCCTGAATCTTTATGACAAAGGCAGGCAGGCACTCTTTCACGACGTTGCTGAACTTGTCAGGTCTTGGGCTCAGGTCCTCTGGGGCAAGAATCTGAAACTCTGTGGCTTGAGCAAGACGACGTTTCACCATCTCCTGAATGTATAGAGCGTAGAGCCGCTAATGTCCCCGAACCCAGCTATTCGGACTCAGTGTCATCCTGTGGATTCCGTTGACACGCTGGGTATGTGCTATGTGTCTTTAACAACCCAACGAACAATATGTGGCATAACAGGTTTGATGCTCAACACTCTACATATTGTTCTACTACAAACTACAATGGATTGGAAGCAAAAGATCCAAATCGTGGGTGAAACTTTTGGCTAACCTTGGCTTCCGCATTTCTCTGATTGACCTCCTTCATGAATATGTCGGCCAGTAAGTAGGGCTTGATGGCGCTCCCAGCAGCATTGACGAATACCGAAAGTAATTCGTTTGAATGCGCGGAGTTGGCGCGGAAAACAGTGTTCAAGCGTGCTTGAAAGACTGGTGGCAGTGTGCTAACATATTCATCATCATACAACCGGAACTGTTGGACCTGGCAGGCAGGATGCGGACAGGTGACTTGCAAGCTAAACAAGTGTTCGGATCCTTTATCGGTCTCAATCATCCGATGCACCCAACCTTTGACCGCACACTTGTGGGTGCACGCGTAACAACAGATCGCATCGCTGGGCAACCAATCGGCGAACCAGGACGGGACGAAGTAGAGACTTCGCTGGTCGTTCGGATCGCCGAATCTGGTGCAGTCTCTATGATGCGACGAAAATATTGGGTCAGGAACTGTGATATGCATCGAAGGGAATTGCAAGGGGTCCCTCTTTGTGTTGAGGTGAGGGACGCCGAAAAGTTTTGAACGTGAAGCGAAGTCGTCCGCTACGGAATGAAAGCCGGACTTCCGGAGCGACTTGAGCAAGGGCTCCACGTTGAATGGCATACTCCTGGAAGCAAAAGCAACGTGCTCCACCTTATATGAAAACCCGCATCGATTACTTTACCAATGAGCGTGCGCACTAGTACAAGATGCAACAATGGCTTGAGGCGCTGCTGTGTAAGCTGAAAGCCTGACGCAAAGTTTCAGGCATGTGGGTGGGGGCTGAATCGAAGGTCGTGATAGCACGAAGATGGATACCATTTACGCAAGCGTGATCTGACCTTTGTGGGTATATCGATGGCGGTAGAACGCGCTGAAAGCCGAGCTCCTCGTACGATTCTGTTGCCGGAAAAATGCACGCATCAGCGGCTGCAATATACGAAAGAGCGCAATACACCACAACTAAAAGAAGGGTGGGAAATGATGATTGCAGACATTATTACCAAAGTTGATGTAGATTCCTTGCGGTAAGTCTGGAAAAGCAGTTGATAACGGGGTTTAAGCGAAGGACGAACGCGTTCCGGTCACAGCCTCGCGAAATATGAGGTCATTATGAAGGCATCACGGGCAAAGTCAAAACAGAGCTGCGGAAGCGAACTATCCGCTCAAATTCATCCATGAAATTCTAACAAATATGCCGCGGTTCTTTTACTAATATCACTGTCTTTTAGCAGCAGTCGGATTGATTTTAAAGACTGCAGACCGGTCGCAGACGAGAGAATTTGTTGAATGTAACTTGTGTCACGAACTCGCGATAAATGATTGATTATAAAATTTAAAAGGTTGAAATCACATGCATACACGATACAGTCGACGCGTGTCACTAACGTGAGATCGTGAGTACGTTGAACAGTCGAAAAGGACTGTCAATCGTTTCCATCGGATGGATCGAAACGCGGGATGCAGATCGCCCGTTATAGTGTATAAATTACTAGCTACTAAATGAGACCTGTAAAGATTTCGTTCCGATATAAACTACTGAAATTCGACTCTGACTCGATACGGTCGACTGACTCGGTCGTGATTAATATAGAGCAGCATACGTCCCATGGTTCAACGCCATTCGCATGAATATCGCGGCCTGCTCCAGAAAATACACGAATTACTGTCGGGGGTCCGTCAGATCTGCTGGATGAACGAGGGGATCGCGCAAGACTATTCTGCCTGAGAATCCTGGAAAACACCACTGCTCCCCGTACCTGGTATATGAAGTCCTTGCTCATATTTGGATACATCGAGTCGATATCACTAGTCATTAAATGGTGGATGTGATTTGGTCTGGACAATATAAATTCTAAGGAGTTCTCCACCAACCAAAATTTCCGGACACCTGTTTGATGAAACTCCGCGGTATGAAACTCCTTCAAAGTGTCCAACACAAGTCTAAATACTGTTGTAATAATGCGTTGAGGAATATCAAAGATCGTAAATCCATCAGCTGTGATCAATCTCGCAATAACAGGTGTCTTATGCAATTTAGGAATCGCATATAAGTAAGGAAGCGAAAGTGTAACGTTCGGTGACCAGTGATGTGGCGAGATAATGGAAGTGATGCGTTGTGCTAATGAAATCATAATGGAATCCAAGTCGTCGTAAACACGTAAATATTTGTTAAAATCGGATAGATGTTTCACGATGAAATATCTATTCCAGTTATTGCATACAAGCGCCAAATTGGCAGTCGCTTTGTCAATAGTTACGAATGAAAAATCTTTAGACATATCCGCCAATAAGCACTTATCAATATCAGAAGATAGTGGCATCAATCTTCGATATAAAACCGAAGGATCGTGATGATGGAGTATAAAGTATGCTGTATTCGAAAATGTGTATAAAACCAAACGTCGCCAAATTGATGTATGTTGAAACAACACATCATCGTCAAATGTGTGTTGTCGAGCGAATCGAGTCAGTGCTAATTCAAGCGCATCGCATGCAGCTTGTAAGGAAGGATCGGCGATGTCTCTAAAGTTAGCACCAAGCTTCAGACGTTCTAATAAAGCATCATCTGGATAGTAACCGGCCAAATTACTAGTGCATACATGGTCATGTGTGCGCGGGCAGGTGAATGCCAGCCCATCAAAATAGTGTTTGCATGGACAATCGAAATCGGCATTCATGACATTGTCGAAAAAATCACGTTTCCAAACGTCAAAATCAAAATCAGACGAGATCCTTTTGTTTCTAGTCAAGATTTCTGCTAGCGACGGATTCTCATGATATGTCCATCGCACCTCAAGGGCGCCCTGAAATGGATATGAATGTTCACATTGTCTAAATATATGCCTCAAGGGAACTTCGTCAAACCATTTGTTAACATGTTCGATTAAAAAGAAGAATTTCAAGTCATCATTCTCATCTGCGTCAGTGGTGACACGCGAGGACCGATCATAATATAACTTGGGATCGCGCAGCATAATCAGGACGATACGTCGCAAGCGCAGATATAATCAAAGCAATTCCAAAACGAAAAGACTTCGAATCATACACGAATGATATGAACGTGTACTTGTGGTGCGTCAAAACTGTATAAACGAACAATTGCGGTGTAGCCACAATGGGCAGATATGCGCAAGACTCTATTTACGAGTTCGCGCACGTATCAGCGTGTAAATCCGTCAACGTGAATGCAAGCTGCATATCTCAGCCACAAATACCATTCATCACTGTCGCGAATCATTAAAGACACAGGTGTTTTTTTGTATAATTATAGAGATGCGCCCTCGCTGGATAGGGATTCAGCAAATCACGAAATAGAATTATACAGCGTGACATAAATGGTACATGTATGATGGGCATCCCAGCACGGTATAATAAGAACAGTCGTCGAAAAGTCTTATACCTGACTATATTGAGTTCCATTTCTTCTTCCTCCCTGATGTAAATCATCGTAACGCCGCTTGGGTGCACGTTGTTTATGCGGAACCCAATCAGGCATTATAAATATACAGGCGATGAGTGCCACAGACAAGATGCTAAAAAATGTGCCGCGATATATACCAGCACGTATGGATGGCATAAGTATAATAAATAATGTCCAGAGGGTTAACAGTGCCAGTCACGTCTTGTTGGTATAAATATAGGGGGTACGTGAACGTACAAGTGGGGAAAAATCAATCTCAAATCACCATACAAAATGTGATGTGGGCAATGAAGGTTAATTAAAAACAGCGTGAGCGAAATGTAGTATATGTCTTATTAGTGACTTTCCCGCAAATTTCGGCAGCCAATTCTTTCGCTAGTCCGACGTCAGGAGATGCCGCATTTTTCGGGGACACGTCGGTCCACGTCGGATCGGCTGCCGATTTGCTCAATTCGCTCGTGAGAATTCGCTTGAATTCGCTCGATCGAGGCCAAATTCGAACGAAATGAGAACTCAATTCGGCAGCGACTCAATTCGCTCGGCTGACTGTACAACATGAATATTCGATTCAGACCCAACCAAAATTGGCGCTCGCAGACTTCACCAGTAACATCGGACGTTTGCAACAAGATGGATATTGTATGCCCACGTCGGACTAGCGAAAGAATTGGGCTGCCGAATTTGCGGGAAACTCTCGATTGGGTTAAAAAGGGCGTGAGCGCGAAAAGCGTGACAGTCGAAAAGCGTGACAGAAAAAGCGTGACACAAATCAGCGTTCGTTTTGGAATACCTGGTCTGAACGAAATGAAGTCTCTAAATAAAAAGAGCGTGAGCCCAAAAAGCGTGACAGTCGAAAAGCGTGACACAAATCAGTGTTCGTTTTGGAATACCTGGTCTCAACGAAATGAAGTCTCTAAATAAAAAGAGCGTGAGCGCGAAAAGCGTGATAAAATTTAATAAATAATAAGCCGTCGATTCCCTGTGTGTGTGGTTCCCCCCCACCCAAAAAAAATGTGAAGCACTGATTTCCATCGGAGTTCGGCCCCCATACACCGCATTCATGGTCGATTCCCCTACGGGTCACGGCCACCCTGGGGGGTCCCCCCACACCCCCCAAAAAAAAATGTGAGAAGCAGTTGATTTCCATCGCGGCTCGGCCAGCCCATACTGTGTCACAGCTGACGTTCATGACAGTGTCATCAACTTTCATTCTCGAAGCTTTACGCTTTACAGACTGCGTCTCTTGTCATGTCATACGTCTAACGTCTTATGTGTCAATTTCCAGTCGACCACATCCAAATATTTATACCGTCAATAAAGTCTTCATCTTATTTTATTTAATACTACAATGCTGAGTTATATTTATACTCAACAGTCGTGAAACTGTGCAATTCCAATAAAATAAAATTAAAATTAAATATTCACCAATTAAATATAAAAAGGCTTTGTATTGAATATTCTAAGTATCAAATTATATACTGCCGCGTGCGACACATACTTATCCACGACTTACAAATCGTTTCGCAGTTTTCATCTACGACGCTAAAGTGCGTAACAGGGGTTAAATTGGGTGGGTGTAACGCGTCTCGCTCGAAAAGCGTGACGCTCGAAAAGCGTGACGCTCGAAAAGCGTGACACAAAGCAGTGTTCGTTTTGGAATAGCTGGTTTTCGGCGAAATGAACCTTTAAAAATTTATAGGGGGTACGTAAACGTACAGATGGGGAAAAATCAAAATTCTCCAATCGTATAAATCCTACATGATCATGATCTAGAATAAGAATGAGAAAAAGAGAGAGGCCGCAAGCGGGCGTGCATTGGGGGGCCGGGATGGTAGTGTTGTGGTTGCGGTGTGTGTGGGAGGGTTGCTGTGTTGTGGCGTTGCGGTTTGTGTGTTGTGGTGTGTGTATGTGTTGCTGTGGGGCTCCCTCCCCTGAGGTGCCACGTCCGCAGTCACCATCTTGAAGTTCCCTCCGATAATAAAACACACACAGTATTTTATTATCTCATCTTAGCCTTCGTTTCTGCAGCGTCCGACTGTTTCCGCTGTTTGGCTCGACTAATATATGATATATATATATATATATTAGTCCTTCCCGCATCAGGTTATGGGACCTTTACACGCTTATTCTTTGCCTCGGTGATTCGTTGACTAGATCGCTTCGCGCCCGGCGATTCTATTTCCGACATTTTTTTACCGACACTACTGCCGACATTTTTATACCGACACTTACCGACAACGGCCGGCTTGCTTTCGCATCGGTCACCCCCGACATTTCTATACCGACACTTCCCGACATTTACCGACACTTCACGCACTTTACGTGCGTCACAATTCGACTAAACCGACAATTCCTTTGTGTTCTTCAACCTCTGGACGACAACACCCGATTTGCAGCAAAAGTGGCTTACCTGACGCCTATTTTGACTTCACCGACGTTTTCCCCGCGGAATTCTACTACAATTTGACCTTTTCATCGTCTGATTTGGTTGATTTTACGAGATTTTACGTTTTTGAACGCAAACCCAAACTTTGACCTTACGGATTTTACAGCCGCAGCTGAATGGCTTCTTTGCGCCAAGATGCGCGCATGTGCGCGCTCAGATCGGCACTTCACCTGCTTCGACAACGACGATTTACCATTGGTCACGACCTGGTGGTGCCTGGTGGTGCTTGTGCACCAGGCACCAAATCCGACTCCGGCATTTTCGACTTGAACGACAACAAGGACTTTGACTCCTACAAACTCGCCTCTCCGCATTCTCCGATTTCATTTGGCGCAACCTTTGGTCGCCATCTGGTGGTGTGTGGTGGTGTTGTGACCACCTCCCACACCCACCTCAACCTTTCCATCTTCGCTTTTACTGAATGCAGCTTCTCGACCCGAGGCACTCTCCGCATTTTCGAACCCCAACCATCTCCCTACACCGACACGATTCGTGCGGTGGTGCCGGGCCACTTTCGGCTTTGGCCTCGCATAGGGGTGGAGTGACCACTTCGCATTTTGGCAACGCTCGACCTTTATCCACATCAAGGACACCGCCGCCGACACTTTAGCCTGCTCAATAATTTTAGCAGCCTACCCCGTGGGAGTAGCTAATCCCCCCGGCACATACATGGGTGTAAGCCCCTAGAGCACAACACAAGATTAGCGCGGGCGGATGCCGTACTAGTTGGGTTGGAAATGACCCCTTGATTCTTGTGACGTGTGCAGTTAGGGTTTCCGTGCTTGTGACTTAGGATCCTGTTGTGGCACCTCATACCTTGATTACCTTCTGCAGCGTCGAATGTTTCCGCTGTTTGGCTCGACTAATATATGATATATATATATATTAGTCCTTCCATCAGAAAGACCTATTTGTGGTTTATGTTTCAGCCAAAATGGCCAAGTATATAAAAAATTATGCCCATTCCGAGTAATTTCGGTTATTACACTCGCACCCCACTGCAAATTTGACTGCAAATGATTTCTTTTACGGAACATTGCGCCTATGCTTACACGACGCGATATATCAATATTTTCGTCTATGAAAGACTTATTTGTTTCAGCCAAAATGGCCAAGTATATCAAAAGTTATGCCCATTCCGAGTATTTTCGGTTATTACACTCGCACCCGCACTGCAAATTTGACTGCAAATGATTTCTTTTACGGAATATTGCGCCGATGCTTACACGACGCGATATATCAATCTGTTCGTCTATGAAAGACCTATTTGAGGTTTATGTTTCAGCCAAAATGGCCAAGCATATAAAAAATTATTCCCATTCCGAGTATTTTCGGTTATTATCGCGATCGCGACCACCGACACGCTGCAAACGTGATTGAAAACGATTTCTTTTACGGAATATTGCGCCTATGCTTACACGCAATATATCAATATGTTCGTCTATGAAAGACCTATCAGCCAAAATGGCCAAGTATATCAAAAGTTATGCCCATTCCGAGTATTTTCGGTTATTACACGTCGCGCCCGCACTGCAAACGTGACTGAAAACGAGTTCTTTTACGGAATATTGCGCCTATGCTTACACACGATATATCAATCTGTTCGTCTATGAAACACCTATTTGTGGTGTGAGTTTCAGCCAAAATGGCCAAGTATATCACAAGTTATGCCCATTCCGAGTTTTTCCGGCTAGGGCTTACTCATAATTTCGTCAATACATAGTCATGCGATAAGTATGGCTCCAGAAATTATTGAACATATCAATCTTGTTATCGTTTGTTTACCAACTGTTGATTTATCAGATTGATACATATGAAGCATGTCACTTTTTTATTTTGACAAGTGAAACACTTCTAAGTTGCAGGTTTCAACATACGCATATTCACTGATACAGATGCAAGATGATCAAACAGTTTGGAGGGGTTGTTTTCTACATTTGTTGCGAGTTGAACAATGAAAATATTACAAATTCGTTCATTTTGAAAGGGCCAAACCCACATATGCGCGTGGGGTTGGTAAGGGTGGAAATTCGCCCTCATCCCACTTGTCTACTTGGGGATTATATACATCTATTGTGCTTAATCCTTCACCCTCAGCATCATTTCCCCCAATCACAAAAATTCTGCCATCTACCACGATTGCAGATAGACCTGTTCTTGCCCTACGCAAAGATGCCACCTGTGTCCAGGTATCGCTGCCGATGTCATACTTCTCAACAGAACTAATCACTACATTGGGGATGTCCTCTTCAAATGTTACCCCTCCAATGACATACAAACTTTTGTTCAAGCCCACTATCGCGAAATCGGTTCGGTCAAAATTGAATCCCTTACCTTTTGACCATTTGTCTTCTTCTGGGTCATAAATTTCAATGCCAAGGAAGTCCACGATGTACAAGCGATCCTCTAGAGCAACCGCTCTAGTGTAACCAGTGCTTTTCTCTTCGGGCAATTTTGAGGAAATGTCGTACCAATAATCGTACTTAGGTAGGTTATGGTGATACTTTTCAATTGTCAAGTGTTCACTTTCTTCCTCAGGTGAGTATCCTAGAACTGCATATAGCTCTCCTTTCAGAACCACGACTTCTCCCTCCTCGCGCATTGCATTGAGGTTGGCCATCGTTTTCCACTTCTTGTACCATAGGTTTAAACGCTCTAGGCTATTGCCATTGCGTGCGAGACCAACTACGTAGATGTATCCATTTAATGTGACAGCGTTAACTCTACGATTTCGACGAGATGGCAAGGGTGTGGAAGTTGTCCAAACTTTCTTAGACAAGTCTAATGTTTCTACAATCGAAGTTGGTTTTGTATGCACACCGCCAATGACGTATATACTTGAAGCTTGCGTAAAGGAATTATTCTCACTACTTCCAACCTTACATTTTGGCAGTGCGTTTCGCTTGGAGATATACCTTTGTTTGTTTTGCGCAACTATTCGACGTTTCTTTTGCTCATCGGTCCAAATATTTCGGCAAGCCCTCTTAAAATTTCCCTTATCAAGGTGTTTTAAAGGATCTATGGTACCGTATTTTTCTTGAACCACTTGAATTTCTCGACTTTCTGAAATTTCCGAGGTAACGTGACTTTCGTGACGAGTTTCCATAACCAATGAAAACCTATTTCAACACAAACGAATGCTCTTGACAAAAGCTGGATATCTTTCTAATATGAAATGATGAATATGCGTATACATCGATACATATTTCAAATAGATTCATTGGCGTCTGCAAGAGGGCCAACTGCTGCTGTTCCGAACAGTTCTGTACGAGAACTTCCCAGCGAAGATGCGTAAATTGTGACACACGACAGTAAAAGCTAAAACGAGACAAGTAGACGTCACATCGAAAGGCGAAAGTAGAAGCTTATTACGGTGTCACGTGTAAACAGTTCAACAGTTCACAGTTACAGTCGACGAGTCGAGTGCTTGACACAGTGTGTCACGTCATCGTCAATTCACAATTGTGATTATCACGCGACCGGCGACGCGCGCGACGCGACGGAAGAATCGATGACGCTGACGATGACGATGCGTTGACGCTCGGTCGTTCGGAATCGAAAAATGTATAAATCCCCGATCTCAGATCTGAGAAGTCGTCCATCGATCGCATACCTGGTATCGATTAATCGATATCCTTTATAAGCAATTGCGGGTCTAACCAATTTGTAAATATTTCGGGAAACCGTCTCCTCATAAATTTATTTATATTTTCTACAGTGTCCTTAAAGCTTAGTACGCAGTACGACGTGTCATGTCACGATGACTTCTACGCTCAGCCAATAGAAGGTTAAGGATTTTACATGAATTTCAGTTCGCACTGTTAAGGATTTTTGCATGTGACACGATGTGTCACAGTGTCACTGTAATGTTAAGGCCTTGCTGAGCAATGCTAAGGCCTTGCATGAATTTTGCTTGACCACATTTCAGATTTCTTAGATGTTAGAAGAGGGGGACGATCTTAAGATTTGACATTTCCCCCCAATATATATTCACGTTGTAACATAACAGTTACGCTGTGAATATATAAATTTGACACTGTAACTTGACTTCAAATTTATATATGTATGTCTTCAAATTATATATATATATATATATCTTTCCACGCTCAGCCAATGGAATGTTGAGGATTTCACATGAATTTCTGTTCGCACATGTTCGCACTGTTAAGGATTTTGCATGAATCTCAATTCCCACTGTTAAGGATTTTGCATGAATTTTAGTTTGTGACAGTTCGCACTGTTAAGGATTTTGCATGAATCTCAATTCCCACTGTTAAGAATTTTGCATGAATTTCAGTTTGTGACAGTTCGCACTGTTAAGGATTTTTGCATGAGCAGTGTTAAGGCCTTGCATGAATTTTGCGTGACCACATTTCTTAGAAAGAGGGGGACAATCTAAAGATTTTTCCCCAATACACAAAAGCGTGACATAAAAAACCGGATTTTTCAAAGAGAGGGACAATCTAAAGATTTTTCCCCAATACACATAAACATGAAGACGTTATACTGTAAAGTGAACACTGCTAAGTCCGGAGCTAATCAAGCTTGCATACGCACAGGTTCTGCTACGATTTGCATAGCAACATTCTAGTTTCCGCCCGGTGAGACGTATACCTGCGCGTGCCCGTATGCAAGGCGTTGTGGTGCAGAATGAGAGCAAAACACGGTCGATGTGAAACAAATACAGATGTGTCAATCTCACAAGCGTCAGCAACGCTCGGATTGATCATATGATTAAAATCTGCGCGGATGAACGCTCGGACCGATCATATAATTAAAATCTGGGGGCGAGGATGAAAAAGTATTACCCTCAAATTCGTAAGACTGAATATCCGAGTCATCATCGACATCTATATCTTTCGTGTATAAATGCTCAAAAAATGAAATGATGTAATATATCCACCCTGTTAGTAAATCAGGGGGTTTTCTAATCAGCTGCGGCTACATAGCCCAGCTTGCATGACACATATGACACATATGTGAATGGAACCCGGCCGGTGCACTGCGTGTGGAATTACAAAAAATAATAATACGACAAATCCAGAAGTGCCACAACCAGGGACTCCCGCCAGACAGGAATCAGGGTCCCACGACCCGACTGCTGACCCCAGCCTTCTGCATGCGGGCACACGCCCCTCGTGCCAAAGGACTGAGGCCTGCAAATAATACCATTACCCTAAAGAGTACAGACTATGGACCTAAAATGCTATGCTAGGGCTGAAACCCTCAAAAAGCATAATTACCCGCTCCAGCTCAGAGTCAGGCATGACAGCAATAGCAAAGCCATCACCTAGCAAAGCCTACTGAACAGTGCCTAGATGAGAAGCAGCATGAGGTAGCTTCGCAGCCCCCCACCGAAGGATCACTATAGCTACCTCTCATCACAGCGGTCGGCACTGAACAGGCACAGGTCCTAGTCTCCTCTACCTACACTCTAATGAGCCGACTGCCCCTCTGCGGGCCGGATCTGCACGGCCTCCAGCTCAGAGCCCAGCTGCTCCAGGTCCTCCAAGTCCTGCAGCTCCTGCACTGAAAGCGGCCTCTCCTCATCCGTACCTGAATCACAAGGGAGGGCGGGTGGGAAAGTCCACACAAGTCCACAGTAACACGGCAAGAGGCCCTCTCAGTCCGTAGCTGGCCTCTTATGCCTCCGACTGATCAGAAAACCTCAGTTTTCAGATCTGCTCCGGATGACAGTCATATTGCCTATCATCCTACACTGATCAGAAAACCATCAGTTTTCTAATCAGCTGCGGCTACATAGCCCAGCTTGCATGACACATATGACACATATGTGAATGGAACCCGGCCGGTGCAAGCACACAAAGATCACCACAAAGCGGTGCACGTGTAATGCATGACAACAACAAGCAATCAGACAAGAAAGGCCGCCTACTCTGCTGAGCATGGGGCATGCTTCTGGACACCGCCAGCCTGCGGTTGAGGTTGGTAGCTTTGTAGGTGGCCGCAGCCGCCGACGAGCTCCAGCCACCGTACTGATTGAACTCGAAATCAGTAACCTGGTCAGCCGCAGCCACCGCCGTAGCCCCACCAGACCGCAGGGACTGGGTCCCATACAGCTGCCTCAGAGCATCGGGGTCCAAGCCAGAAGCCTCACCCAGCATCCTGAACAGGTACCTCCTCAGCTGAGGATAGTCCAGCCTCTTCCCCGTCAGGCAGTCAGCCGACGGGTCCCGCTGAAACCGCCTGCCATCAATCTGCTGAAACAGGGGCTCGTCGGGCTGCACTCCCCGTGCAATCTGAGTGTCAACCCACCTCTGACTGACCTCCACTGGGCACAAAGGCTGCCCCTCCGCCGCCCGGGCAACCTCCACCAGCTGACCATACCTGTACTTGTCCGTCTTCCGCTTCTCGAGGAAGGTGGTCATGTGGGTCTCACAGAACTTCATATCCCGCAGTCTCACCTTCTCCGCACAGTCATACCGCCAGAAGCCTGTCCACATGTCCAAACCCAGTGTAGCAAACATCTGCCGAGTGACACCTCCCAGCATCAACCAGCAACGAGCACCACTCTGCACAAATGCAAACTCCAGCGGCTCCTTCCTGTTGAGCCGCCTGTCCCCCAGCCTCCTGTGAGCTGCCTCCCGTACCGCGGCCACCAGCCGATGAGAGGTGGGGTTCCGGTCCGCCGGGACCAGAGCCAAATCATGAGCAGTGAAAACCATAGCCGAAGCGGTCTTCACCACAGAGAAGGTCCTGGCCGCATTGGCTATGTACTGCAAGTACATAGCCACCGTGACCGGGTCGGCAGGAACAGGCACCCTAGGTGGGTCACGGTCCTGACAGAAAGCCTGGTACCGTACGAACACCCGAGAGTAACCCCGCATGGTGCTAGCCTCACGGGTGCCAGACACCGCCAACAGCATGTCTGCCCGCAGCTGCATCTCCAGCGGGTCCGTCACGGAGAACTGCAGCCCAGCCCACTGCTCCCCAGTGCCTATGATGCCTGCATGAAAGGCAGCCCCCATCTCATACCCCTACCCCAGTCACAAGCCATGCAACCTCCCAAGGTACAGCGGGGACCAGGGCCCGCAGGCTCCCTCTCATCGAAGGAGACCCGCAAGAGGAGGACCCGAAAATCCGGCAGGCCCACCCCCCCCTCATTGGCCCTTCCGAGGCCAGGGAGGAAGGTGTCCGCAGAGGGCTGGAGCTCCGTCCACTGCACCACACAGTCTGCTAAGTGAACCCCGTCGGGACACAGCAAGACCCACCACGGCTGGAAAGTCCAGACCGGGGCCACAATGGAGGCTGCAGCCCTCTCAGCCTGCAGAAACAGCAGGAGCCTCCCGATCATCCGGAAAGGCGGGTTGCACCAGTTGACGTGCTTCCGCCAGTCCGTCTGACCGAAAGTGTCAACCCCCGACGTACCTGGACAGTGCCAAGCACTGTTGAAGGAGGGGGCACCTGCACTGTCAAAAACAAGACAATTCTTGTCAGTTGCAAACCTGTCCCGGGTGTGCCTCCACCCCCCGGCAATCCATGGGTCAGCCCACCGAAAGATTGCCGGGTTGACCATCCAGTCATCATGGTCTCTGATCTTGGACAGGGCATCAGCCCGGGCCTCAAACTCCCTGGGCATCCAAAGGGAGGACAAAACCACCCCGTGGTCAGCACAGAAATCATGCACCGCTAAAGCCAACTCCTGAAGCTCCTGATGCCTGCTGCCAGACTCAATGACAAAATGCACAGCCTGGTTGTCACAAATGACAAGCACCCTCTTCCCTCTCAGCCTGCCAGCCACATCAAATGCTCGGAGAGAGTCAAAAATGCCCCTGAGCTCCCTGAGAGTGGATGACTTCAGTCTGTCCGACATGGTCAGATAACTGTGGCCAAGCAGCTCAGGTCCCCCAAAGGACTGCTCCAGCCAGGAACCCCATGCCACCTCAGAGGTGTCCGCATGGACTGTCTCCAGCTGAAGCCCCGCCCCCCTGGGCTCCCAGATGCCTCTCTGATGCCTACGAAAGCCGTCTGTCAGCCAAAACTCAAGCTCTGTCCGAAGAGCATCAGTACCCGGGACATGAGAAGCCCACGAGCCCCAAGTCAGGGTGTCGGCTATGAGTACTGCAGCCGCCCTAGCATACAGTCTGGTGACACCCCCTAGTACAAACCACTGTGCATTAACTAAGCCTGCAAACTTAGCCACAAGTCTCAGAGGCAACCTATGAAATAGCCTCAACAAGTCTGACACACAAGCACGGATCTTGCCCAGAGCCTTCTCAGGCACGAACAAGACCCCCCCCTCCAGGTCTATGCCTATGCCAATATGCACAAGGGCCCGTGTGAAAAACAGCTGAGACTTGGACTCAGACACGAGCCAGCCCGCCTCCCGCACGTCCCGCATAATACGGGACAACACAGCCAAAGCCGAGGGGTCCGTGAGTGTAGGAGCCCTCACAGCAAAAGCAAAGTCGTCCACGTAGGGGTGCACGCGGAACCCAAGACCCCGCCACTTACCTACGAGCTCCTTGTTGATCTTCGTAAACACCCAGCAAGCTGGGGCTAGACCAAAAGGCAGCACACAAAACTCAAAGAATCTACCCTGCCACTCAACAGCAACATAGGTACGAGACATCTCGTGGAGGTCAACGTGGTAATACCCTGACTTATAGTCAAAGTAAAACAACCCGTCATCCCTCCTAAGCAGGTCTACAAAAGGCTGAAGGTGTTCATACTTGAACTTAGGAAAGATTAGAAAGGCATTGAGCCACTTACCGTTGAAGATCAGCCGTAATTTGTCCCGAGAGTCGTCCACCATTAAAGGCAGGACAACCCGCGGCTTGCTGGGCACCTCTCTCAAGGCGCCCATAAGCACACACTCCTGCACAGCGTCAGTAACAAAGGCGGTATGCCTAACAGCAGACACGTGGTTAGGCAAGTGCACTCGAGGCGGAGCCCTGCCATCCTTAAACTTCAAGTTAAATCCTCTCTCAATCCAAGACATAACGTACGAAGAGCGGACAAAGGTTCGCCAAAAGGAGGCTCGCTCCCTAAGTCTTCCCGCAACACGGGGCACAGGAACGTCCTGTTCACACAAAGGTATGGCCTCGCCAATCTCTTCCTCAGACAATTCAAGACCTGAAACACAAGGAAACAACAGCCCGCGGGCCAAAAGTTCATTACAATTTAGGGTTTCGTCCCCAAAAGTTACATTTAAGTTGGGCATTCCACCTCAACTGCAAAGCATTCCGCTAAGCTCATTGTACTAGCCTTCGTGGCTCTACATTCTTTACAATTCAACGATCCGAGCCTCTGCCACGGCCTCTGCCGGCTGGGCGCGGTTGCGAGCATTGGTTTTGGTGGTGCCCCCATTCATTACAATTCCAGCATTGGAGCTGGCTGCCACGCCCTGCCTGAACAGGCGGCGGTGGCGGAGGCGCTCCAGGAGCAGTCGGACGAGACACAGCAAAGGCACCCCTGCCTAGGCCCTTCGTCCGCCCTTTGGCAGCCGCAGCTTGCGCAGCGTGCATTTTCTCTGCCTTTACTTCTTTTTCAGCTTTGCGCATTAACTTTTCGTCTTCCTCATCGTCAGCGTACGACTTACGTTCAAGTTTCTCGCAGATTTTCCAGCCCACTTCAGGGCCTTTGTCCGAAACCAAGGCCAAAATTTTTGCGCGCGCCTTGGCGCGTGCCACACCTTTTTCCGCTGTCTCAGACAAGAATTCAAGAGCAAGAGTGACGGTCTCAGGCAGCTCCACACCTTCCAATTCCTTCTTGGCGTCATTAAGCGCCAACTGTGACGCTGAGTGTGCCACGAAGTGGTGCTGGGTCTCTAAAAACTGTTTGCGGAGTCCCTTGTCCTTGCCATCATCGTTGCGAGTCAATTCAAGGCGATCGGACCCTGGAAGCTGAGTGAGGTCTACTGCTGCCTCCCACGGACGCTTACGGTCTCCTGAGGCTACTTGCGACAGTCCCTTAAGCTCAGCAAGTCGGGCAGTCGCTCTCTCCATTTGTCGCATCAACTTCATTTGCGGTTGCGAGAGGTCCTCTCCATCTTGGAAAGCGGCAAAAGCGGTCGCGTACGCTGGCTGCGCGTGCAAATCATCAATCCGTCTCTGACACAAAATCGGGTCGGTAAACCACTCCATAATGATATACGATATACACTGAAAATATACACTGAAAACTTACGGTGTTACAAAAGTCCACACAATCACAGTAACACGGCAAGAGGCCCTCTCAGTCCGTTGCTGGCCTCTTAGGCCCCGACTGATCAGAAAACCTCAGTTTTCAGATCTGCTCCGGATGACAGTCATACTGCCTGTCATCCTACACTGATCAGAAAACCATCAGTATTAGTATTGTACAGGCAAGCGATTTCTGTCATTTGTTGTCCATGTCATCCTGTTCGATTTGGTGTTCAGAACACTGTTCGAACTCCTTGCTGGAAACTCTCTACTAACGCAGACTTCCGGAGCGCTGCGCTGTGACGAGAGGTTTCAGGCGAGGGAACTCAAAGAGGCCTCTCTTCGAGTTCTCACGGCATCACGATACAACAAGAAGGTAAACTTGATAGTAGTATTGCTTTTGGTTTCACAAACCGCTTTCGCCTACGGTCTCGAGCCTTGTTCAAGCAAGCTCTCTAGGGCATGCAGTGCACGACATTCTAGGAATACTTATCCAGGACATAAGAACACCCAGTGTCAAATGAAAGATGATGGTCCGAGCTTCCACGAATTTTGACGGCCAGGTTGATTTTTGTGCTGGCAGGCGGGGCCCGGCCCCAGATACCAATCGGGACCCACACAGGTCGCGGGACGCGTCTTTGGCAATCTTTTCGAGCTTGTTGCAGACAAAGATGACGCTTCACAAATGCTTTGCTCGGGCAATGCTGCTCACTGTGCTGAGCACAGGTTTGGCACTTGTGCGCGCGAGCGGATTCGAAACATTTGAGGTGGCGCAGGCGGCCGAGCGAGGGGCGATCTGCTACGACGGCAGCAACGCACGGTACTACCTCCGGCGAAACACCTCCTCCACGGACTGGCTGGTGTGGTTCTCAGGTGGGGGAGGGTGCTTCAACAAAGAGGAGTGCGATGAACTTCGGGACTACCCCCCCGGCGAAACTGCGAGTGATCTTGGGAAGCAGGAGGACATCGGGGAAATGCATCAGCTCTTTCATACGACGAGCGCAGAGAATCCGCTGTGGACCTACAACATGGTATATGTGGCATACTGCTCCCAAGACTTTTGGATGGGAGATTCAGAGGATAACGGGGTGTACTTCCGAGGTAACGTCATTTTCCGATCTGTGCTGGAGGACCTGAATGCGGCCGGCCTCTCGGGCGCTTCGCGCGTGGTCGCGGGCGGTGACAGTGCAGGGATGCTCGGTACGATGAACAACCTGAAGGTCTTGGAGGAGAAGCTTCCCTCTGCCGCTATTTTGGAATTGATCCTGGACGCGCAGTTTTTCCCGGCAACTACCCCCGATTTCATCTCCACCTTCGATATGGACTACTACATCGCCCCCGAGCGCAAGCAGCTATGCGAAGTTACATATCACTCTTCTCCCTGCTGCTTGCAAAACGACTGCATGCTGTGGAAGTACAGCACCGACAACGAGACCCGGCCGCTCCGCGTCTTCATCATCCAAGCACTAAATGACCCGCTTGGGGTGGGTTCGAACGAGCAGGAAACCCTCGCCCTATACGAAGACGGAACGGCGAGTACAAGTGACCTCCTGGGGCTTGAGGAACGGATGATCGTTTTCGAGGAAGCCGTGCGTCGCGAGATATTGGTGACCTCAAGCAGGCTGGACAACGCCGCTTCCAGGGTTTCCTTGAGCTGGTTCTTGCCCTCGTGTGTCTTCCACCCGATTACCTACAATAGATACTGCTATCGCAGCTCGGACACTTTTGACTATGACTTGTATGGCTTCGAGTACTCCTCGGTGTGTACAGACGAGGGGGTCGGCTACATCCAAATCAACAGCACATCCAACTCGTTTCTGCGTTGGGATCGCGATTCTCAGTCCTGGCTTTATCTCGAGATCGACGGGGTGAGCCTGCGCGATGCCCTCTATCAGTGGAACAATGGCGGGACCGTGCACCTGATGGACCAATGCGGCGACCTGAACTGCAATTCTTACTGTCGCGAGCTAACGGCGGTGGAAGTCGATCTGAAATTTCGTTCCAAGTTGTCTCCGGCACTGAAAATCAGTATTTATGTGGCGATGCTGGCACTCGTGGTTCTAGGAATGTATTTTTCCTTAACACGCCCACACACGTTTGAAACCGATTCGTGCGCTGATGTGGCGCCATCCCCGCTCGTAGCGTCGCTGGACTCGAGAAACCAACAAGACAGCGAGAATGGGCAAGAAGAGCTAAAAATCGAGTTCCGTGTATTGAGTTACAGCCCGTCGGAAACGCCCGGGGCCAGGGCGTTGTTGAAGGGCATCTTCGGGCAGTTCAAAACCGGTGAGCTGAATGCCATCCTCGGGGTAAGTGGGTGCGGTAAGACCACCTTTCTGGACCTGCTGTCTGGCCACCGCACGTTTGGCGCCTGGGAAGGGGAGCTCATCTTCAATGGGGTGGACGTGTCGGAGGACAGCGACTTCCGCCGCACAGTACTTGGGTACCTGCAGCAGAACGGCTCAGAGATCCTCGGTACGCTGACCTGCCTCGAGAACCTGGTGTATAAACTAATGCTATTGCAGAGCACGAACGTCTCTAAAGACCGTGTGGCCCTCAAGAGCTCACAAATCTTGTGCGACGCGTTGAAGCTTCTGGAAGAGGTTGAGATTCTCGGTGCAATGAACAACCGGACCGAGGCTATTTCTGGTGGGCAGCGGCGCCGGCTGGAGCTATCCCTGGAGCTCGCCACTGGGTCGAGCATCATGTTCTTGGACGAGCCGACTACCGCCCTCGATGCGAATACCGCACTCACCATCTGCCGGACCTTCCATAAGGTGGTGAGGAACTCCGGCAAAGGCTTCGTGATCACAGTTCACCAGCCCCGTCCCGGAAATCTACACTCTCTTTGATAACGTGTACTACATGCGCTCTGGAGAGATGATTGTAGGCGGCTCTCACGACACCGTGCGGTAAACTGGCCCACCTGCCCTGAGTTCCCCCACCCTTTCCTTCAGGGCATCATGCAGGCGCGGCCAGGACGTGGTTGCCGATAATAACCTTCGGTCCACACGTCTGGGTATTGATTGTTTTTCTGAGGAATGTTTTGTTGTTAATAAAAGAGCTCGTGCTACGTAGTCCATGGCATTCAGTCTGCGGAGTGAAGTGGTCGACCGCTTGCACGCGCTCTGACAAAAAGACTCACTAGGAACTTTGCAACAATTTTCCAAAATGATAGTGCTCATCAAAAAGGCAACTTCAGATATGAAATGGTGTAAGTCGTGAGTTAAAAGTCAAACTTGCTCCAACGGTCACTTGGGGCTCATCGGCCACACACATAACGCCCCGACGGTCGCACCTGGCTCGTCGGCCACAAACTACGCCCCGACGGTCGCACCTGGCTCGTCAGCCACACGCTAAG
>LGRX02017471.1:0-12072 GCA_001247695.2 Cymbomonas tetramitiformis
TGATTGGTCGCTTCTAGTCTTGTGAGTGTGTGATTGGTCGCTTCTCGTGTTGAGCGCATCATCGTGCAGAAGCAAGAGAGGTTCGCGAGGGGTGCACCCTCGATGGCATGAAGTGGTCTGCCGCGCTGAGCAAGGCTGGCGGGTGCTCGCACAGGATGGGCCGCTCCTGATCAACGGGGACGCCATAATGGAGATGCTGGATGACCAGCTGGTGGCGGTCGGGGCGCTGCTGAACAAGCCGTACTCAAAGATATTTGACAAGCAGGGCCGTGCCTGGCTGGTGACGGTGCAGGAGACCACCACCACCATGGAGAACCTGATGGCGTGCGAGCGGCAGTGCCTCTTCCTGGAGCCGGTGTTCTCCTCCGAGCATGTGCAGGAGCAGGTGCACCCGCCAGCCCATCACAACCTGCCAAGCTTGCATCCCCATCTGCCCTCCCTCACAGTGCATTCCGCCGCCCTTCGCTTCTCTCAGCAGTGGCCGCTCGTCCCTCCAGGGGCGTGTGACGCTGCGTCATAGCCCCTCCTTCCTCCAGGAGTTCCTCTACTTTCGCCATGCTGTCCGCCGGGCTCCCTTTGTCACTGCGCGCCGCACGACATGGCGTGTCATGCGGGCATGGTGTCACTGCGCGCCGCACGACATGGCGTGTCATGCGGGCATGGTGTCACTGCGCGCCGCACGACATGGCGTGTCATGCGGGCATGGTGTCACTGCGCGCCGCACGACATGGCGTGTCATGCGGGCATGGTGTCACTGCGCGCCGCACGACATGGCGTGTCATGCGGGCATGGTGTCACTGCGCGCCGCACGACATGGCGTGTCATGCGGGCATGGTGTCACTGCGCGCCGCACGACATGGCGTGTCATGCGGGCATGGTGTCACTGTCTCGCCTCTCAGCTCTGGAGCACACCGCCCTGGTTGACGAGCGGACGACGCGGGCGGACTGGGTTGAACCGCAGCTGCCAATTGCGGCGCGGCATTTCAAAGCGGTAGACACGGCGTTCAAGAAGATGATCATGACGGTAAGGAACGAGCGGTACGTGCTGGCGGTGTGCGAGAACATGCAGCTGCAGAAGACCCTCCAGGACTGCAACAAGCGGATCGAGAACATCATGGCGGAGCTGCTGGACTACCTGGACCGGCAGCGCGCGGCCTTCCCCCGCTTCTTCTTTGTGTCCAACACGGAGATGCTGGCCATCATGTCACACGTGCAGTCGCCCGTGAACCTCGAGCGCATGCTGTGCAAGTGCTTCGACAGCGTCCACTGCCTGGCGTTCACGGAGCACGCGGCGGTGGGCAGCCTTGTGGGCTTGAATGAGGAAACGCTCACCTTCCACGCCCCGGCAGCCACCAAGGTGAGTCGGTGGCCGCAGCTTGGGACAAGCGGGATGGGTTGGGGAGTGGTCAATCCGCACCACCGGTTTGAGCTCTGTGACCTGCATCAAGCCGTTCACTTTGTCAGAGGCCTTGCTGAGCAGGCTTGGAGCGACATGGGAAGGCCGGGGAAAGTGTTGGCCCCACGTGGCTTGAAAGGATTCGTTCCGCCAGCTTGGACCTCGCTGATGCGCAGGATGTGGAATCCACGTATCCAACCCGGGGCCATGGACAGATGGATATGGCCGTATGGCTAGGGATGGAGCTTGCTGGTTGGCAAACTTGGCATCGAACTGCAAGAGATGACGTGGCGGGCGGCTTAAGAGCGGGTGGCGGTGCCCGGGGTCTGAAAGGTTGCGGCGTGGAGGCGCGGGGGTGAGCTTTAGGTGGAGGACCAATGGGGGAACCTAATGAAGGTGCTGACGTGGCGGGGTGAGCACCAGGTGGAGGACCAGTGGGGAACCGCATGAAGTTGCTGACGTGGCGGGGTGAGCACAGGTGGAGGACCAGTGGGGAGCCTAATGAAGTTGCTGGCACGTGGCGGTGAAGCACCAGGTGGAGGAACCAGTGGGGAACCCCTAATAAGAAGGTGCTGACGTGGCGGGGTGAGCACCAGGTAGAGGACCAGTGGGGCGATGAAGGTGCTGACGTGGCGGGGTGAGCACCAGGTGGAGGACCAGTGGGGGAACCTAATGAAGGTGCTGACGTGGCGGGGGTGAGCACCAGGTGGAGGACCAGTGGGGGAACCTAATCAAGGTGCTGCCGTGGCGGGGTGAGACCAGGTGGAGGACCAGTGGGGAACCTAATCAGGTGCTGACGTGGCGGGGTGAGCACCAGGTGGAGGACCAATTTGGGGGGAACCTAATGAAGGTGCTGATGTGGCGGGGGGTGAGCACCAGGTGGAGGACCAGTGGGGGAACCTAATGAAGGTGCTGACCTGGCGGGTGAGCACCAGGTGGAGGACCAGTGGGGGAACCTAATGAAGGTGCTGCCGGTGGAGACGTGGCTGCAGCAGACCATCCTCATGATGAACCGCACGCTGCAGGTGCAGCTCGCGGCCTGCCTGACGGAGGGGGGCGTGCCCTGGTGGTCCGAGCGGCCGGACACGCCGGTCTCCACCCTGAGGACCCGCCACGACCTGCAGCAGCGCCACGGGAAGGCCCTGATTGCGATGATGCGTTCCTACCCCGGGCAGCTCTTGCTCGTGGTCGCCCAGGCGCAGTTCACGCAGCAGGTGCGGGCGCTGCTGAGGCTGACTATCCCTTACAGGACATTGCTTTTTCGATCGATTTCGCATCACCCTCCTGTAGTGAGGCTGCACAGAGCAGGATGCTTGGGTCTCTATATATTTTCCCTCTTGGATTCAGATTTTTTAAAAGACCCCGCACGCGCACGCCGCACTTGTGAAGCTGACTTAGAGCACGGAAGGCGGATGTGGCCGTGGCTGCATGACCTGAGGAAGGAGCTCCTCCCGCCCGCCCGCCCCTGCGATTGGTTGCGCGCGGGCATGACGCCGCTACTGGCACGCACGCATAGTAGTCTCCCCGCATCGCACACTATGGCACTGATTCGGGTCGCCTTTCTTCAGAAGTGCTTGGCATTAACCCAGGATCTACCCCCTGTCACGCCCCCAGGTGGAGGTGGCGATTCCCGGGGGGTACCCCCCCATGCGGCGGCTGCTGAATGACCTGCAGACTCAGTTTCAGTCGATGGAGCTTCTTCTGACCGGCGCGAAGCCCCTTCCGGCCCGTGAGAAGCAGCTCTGCATCTCCATAATGTTCATGGTGACCTATCAGCGCGACGTGCTGCAGCGGCTGCAAAGCATAGACCCCCAGGTGAGCAGGGCTGCTGATTGGCTCCGGCTAGCCCACACCGTTGTGCCTCTGCTGCCGAGAGCATTCCTCCCCCCCCCCGTCCTCTCCCGCAGCCTTAATGTATCCGTGCACTTCTGGACACTCGGATAAGGCTCGTGCACGTTCATCCTCGCAGGGGGCGGGGTGGGGTGTGTGTTGGAAGCTGGACGTGTGTTTCCCGCGCCTCGGAACCAGGTACCAGGTGCCACAAGCTGCACGGTGGCAACGAAACCTTGCTTCGCGGGGAGGGGGGATGAGGAGGGTGTGGGGGCGGCGTTGGCGATTGCAGGACGACTCAGACTTCGAGTGGCAGCGCCTGACTCGCATGTACCCGATGGCGCGCAGCGCGGAGGTGGGCGGGAAGAATCAAACCCTGTCGGATGCGGGGCCGGACGCGGAGACGATGCACATAGAGATTCGAGCGATGGACAATGCGTTGTGGTATGGGGACGAGTTCATCTCGACGCATTCGCGGTTGGTGTGCAGCCCCCTGACGGAGCGCGCCGGGCTCAGCCTGATCATGGCGTTCAAGCAGTACGTCGGGGGCTGCCTCATGGGACCATCTGGGGTGGGCAAGACGGAGACGGCGAAGGACTTGGCACGCGGGTGCGGGAAAATGTGCGTGCTGTTCAACTGCAGCGCAATGGTGGAACCGGAAGCCATCAGCAACTTCTTGAAGGGTCTCTCGGCGAGTGGATGCTGGGGCTGCCTGGACGATCTGGACCTGCTCCAGCTGGACGTGCTGAGCGTATGCGCCCAGCAGCTGATGAGCCTGCAGCAGCAGCACGCGGGCGTGTTCAGTCACGGCATGTCCCGCGCATTCACGCTCGAGGGCACGCAGCTGCTTATGGACCCCACCTTCGCCCTCACCGCCACCATCAACCCCGGCTACCAGTGCCGCGCCACGTTGCCCGAGAATCTCAAGGTGCCCCTTCGCCCCCCCTCAGTGACCCCTCCCCTCAGTACCCCGCTGTCCCCCCCTCAGTGACCCGCTGTCCTCCCCCCCTCACCCCGATTTGGGTGGCTGGCGCCCCTTGTTAGAGCGCCTTGCCTGCTTGGCGCCGGGCGCTGAGCCCGGTGGGACTGGAGGGAGGGGTGGGATGGAGAGAGTGGGGGGGAGGGGACAGGCGAGATTTCGGCCCTTGGCTATGCTCGACCCACATGTGGAGTTCACGACCCGAGTGATGTTGGCATCACTGGGGTTCAAGTTTAGCCGCGTGCTGGCGGGCAAGCTGAGTGCCTGCTACAAGCTGGCGTCCGGGCTGCTGTCCAAGGCGCCGCACTACGACTTCGGCATGAGGGCCGTGCAGGCGACTGTGCGCCACATGGCGCGCGGCAAGAACCTGACGCTGAAGGACCTCGGGGTGGCCGCGAAGCGAGGCGCGATGAAGGGCAAGCTGCTGGCGCTCGTGCTGAACAAGGGCACCAACGCCGACCTCGACCGCGAGCTGCGCGTGCTGAGCGAGGCCCTCCACCACACCATCATGCCCACGCTCGCGGACAACGACATCGTGCTGTTCGCCAACCTTCTCTTCGAGCTGCTGCCCCAGTACAAGGTGCAACCCGCCGTGGAGGCTGCCGCCGTCTTCCCTCCAGCCGGGCGTCGCCTGGCTCCAGTGGGCGTGCATGCGACTGGGTGTGTGCTGGCTAGGTGGCGATGGCGTGCACTTTGATGTGTACAGTGGGGGGAACCCTGGAAATGGGGGAACCCTATATGTACACATCGCATTTTCATAACGAACATCATATTTAAGCATGGCAGAATCGTCCAAAAATGGCGAATCGTTGGTGAATAATTGCTGGATGGCCGTATTTCACAATAAATAAATATTGTTCCGTAATATCGATTGGATGCGCCTTGAGATCTCGAACACGCTCGTCAAAATAGCGCGCGATTTCATAAAATAGCGTGGAAACGCGTGTTATATTCGATCGGATCTGCGACGACAGAATCTTGGGAAAACAGTTTAGACGACAGAAAACAGTGCAAAATATTTTGTTTTTTTTCGATTGCCACTAATGTTTTTCATCTTTAATATATGGCACGCATCTCAATATTTCGAGTTGTCGTCGTGGGGTTATTACCTAATAGTGAAATACCCCCAGTTTTATACTTTGGAATGGTCAAAAATCTAATTTGGATACGTTTATTGGGCGAAAACGTGTATAATTCAATGTGTACATATAGGGTTCCCCCACAGTTACGCAACCAGCCAATCGCGAGTATATAGAGGTCGGTATAATATATAATTCGAGACGTTATCCATCAGGAACTCAAGTCAACTCAGATCGGAAGGTGCGCGTATGCTCGCGCGCGCGATATCGCGCGCGAGTTGCGATCGCGCGCGATATAGCGCGGGTGTACATATAGGGTTCCCCCCACTGTACTGTGTGACTGATATAGGTACCTCGGGCTGAACGAGGTGTTTTATGACGGCCTGGGCCGGGATGGCGGCGGGCAGGTTCCGGCGCCGCAGCACCACGCGTACTTGTGGTACTTTATCCGACACGCGATCGAGGCGAAGGGGCTCCGCATGGTGGACCCCCTGGTGAACAAGTGCCTTCAGATGAAGTGCGCCATGGAGGTGCGGTGCGGCATCATGCTGGTGGGGGGCGCGGGGGCGGGCAAGAGCACCTGCTGCAACGTGCTGGGAGCGGCCCTGGAGGAGCTGCACCAGCAGACGCAGAGGGGCACCACCCAGTCGAAGCAGGTGCCGCAGAGCGTGATGCTGCCTGAGAAGGGGCTGCTGATGAGCAAGCTGAACCCGGCCGCGCTCACCCTCGGCCACCTGTTCGGGTGCTACCGCCAGAATGGTGGGAATGACCGCCGATGGCAAGACGGCGTGTTCAGCAACCTCATCCGCACGATCTCCACGCAGGAGAGCAAGGTGCGTGCCGCCCGGCTCAGTCCCCCGACTGCGAGGACGGGGGTGCGAATGTGGCCCAGGTGAACGGGCGCCGCAGCCCCCAAGATCAGGTGAGGCTGCTCTGCGAGATCCGAGGACGGCCTCCGGAAGGCTGTAGGAGAGGGCCTCGGTGCGACCTCAGACGCTCCAAGGCATGGGGGGCTCTGCGAGGGCACAAACCTGACAACCTTGATGGGAGCTCTAAGTGGGGTCTGTGGAGCATGGAGACGTCGTGCTTTGTCAATGGATGAGGTCCCTGGAGCGGGGGCAATGGCAGGCGCATTGGGTGGTGGTGGACGGCCCGGTGTCCTCCGTGTGGATCGAGAATCTGAGCACGCTGCTGGACGAGAGCCGCCTTCTGTGCCTCGCCAACGGCGAGCGCATCTCCACCCCAGAGGTGAGCCCGATGGACCTCCCTCCACCCACTCCTGCCAGGCCGGACCCATGCCGGCCTGCGCCCGGACTCCACAAACCGCTGTTGTACGGGGGCAGCGCGCGCTCGTCGAGCCCGGTGCAGCTTGGGCGCTAATATGGCATGGAGGGGGGAGGGATCGTGGCGAGGCGCGTCGGCACAGGAACAGTTTTCGATGATTTTTGAGGTGTCGGAGCTGGGCAACGTTTCCCCCAGCATCATCAGCCGCTGCGGCATGGTGTACTTTGACAACAACGTGATTGGCTGGTCGAACATCGCTGGAAGCGCCATCGACCAGCTCCCCTTTCCTCTGAAGATGCACCAGAAGCTCATCTCCAGTCTGTACAGGTGCGCGGCCTCTCTGGTCGTGCACCCTAGGAGATTTAGGGCTGTGACGCGAGGGTTGGCGTCGCCATAATGGGGAACGAGCGTCGCCGTTAACCCATCTGGCCGAGTCGGTGGATCCTCAGATTGGACGACAGAGGTTGCGGTCTACACGCTTTCATCTCGGAGCGCCACGTCTCGGTTGTTCCTGCACGAGGCTCTGGTTGGCGATGCCACTGTCGCGGTGATGGCGCATGGGCGGGAGGGGCGTGTGCGCAGTCGTATTTTCGCGGAGCTGTTTTCGTTGATGGCGCTCGCGGGCGCCGTGGTGCCGATGATCGAGAGCTCGATGGTGTTGGGGCACCTAAAGATGATGGACGTCATCCTGAGCAAGGCTTGGGAGGCAAAAGCAGAGATCAAAGCGGCTCACCGCAAGCGCCAGTCTCCGCCAGGCCTCAAGACAGACCTCGACTTTGGGGATGCGGCGGAGCCTCAACTGTGCGCCTTCGCCTCGCCTCCTGCAGTCGCTCTCTGGGCCCCCGGCGTCGCCTGCGCGCCCTCGCCCCCCCCACAGCCCTCCTCGCGGCGTAGAGCCGCCGCGTCAGTTGCGCCAGGATTCTTGGGGGCTCAATGGTCTGGGGCTCTCGGGCTTAACTCGTTGACAGTGCACCCCAAGGTGCCCCGTCTTGCGCGGAATGTAGAACACTAGCTTCCTGCGATTCGAGCCCGCAACTGGGGCGCGTGCAGGAAGCTGCATGCCTAAGAAGCCGGCTGGTTCCGTGGCGGCATGTTCAACACCCATGCGCAACCTCCTTGTTTGCACAGAGCACACGCAGCATCGCGCCGTCCATGGGCCAAGCCCTCGATGACCCCAGCGTCCAGTCATAGCACCCAGGGGTCTGTCAGGTATCTGTAAGCTCGTCATTGTCCACCAGCAAAGAGCCGCTTGCCGGTGGCTCCCGGAAGTGATCCCTCCGAGGACTCGAGGCGCCCCTGCTCCCCTGGCCTCGCTTCTTTGCGTCGCTGTTGCGCTGCGTGTCTCTGGTACCTGAGATGAGCTGCAGGCCTCCACGGTCAGCCGTGCTTACAGGCGGCGGAGAGTCATGCACGGATGCAGGAAAGATGTTCGGTCGAAGAAGAGGCGCACTGCTTTCTTCAAGGCTCAAGGTCAGCCGGTGCTGCTCGACCGCCTGGCAGAGGTGCTGGTGGCCCACCCTGGCCCCCTCCCCAGCGCATGACGGGTTCTATAGCTTCGCTCGACTCAGGGTGCGCATCGCCGTTCTCGATGGAGGGCTTTCGCATGACGCTGTGTGCTAGAGGCCGCATCAGCATCGGAGGCTCCTTTCTGGCGAGCAGGCACGAATCCAGCAGGGCTGTCGGTGTGGAGGGGGACCTGCGCGTGCCTTGAGGCGGCTCCAGGAAACAGAGATGCCGCATCGGCCCTTGCTCGAGGCCGCTGCAGCGATGCGCCGCTCGATGTGAATGATGCTGACGTGGCTGCATCGCGCTGTGACCCAGTCTGAGTGAGGCAGCGGAGGGGAGCGCTGAGGGACGGGTGGGAGGTCATTGTGCAGGGCGATCTGAAGGGTGAGGACGGGCCGGACGACGGGCTTGCATCGGCGGTCAAAATCGAAAGTGAGGTGAGCGTTAAGGCGTCCGCTGCAGGGCGCGTGGGAAGGGATCAATCGCACAGGGCGCGCCGAGGAGGGGGTGGGTTCTAGGCACGTGTTGGGGCTGAGCACGTGGGATGGGGGCGGGGGGCGAGCGCGCAGGACTGGAGGGAGCTGCAGAAGGCGGAGGCGATGAAGATGGGCAGCTAAGGCGCCTCGAAGGGGCAGAATGCGCACTGGACACGCTCACGCGTTTACTTCACCACCGCATCTGTGCGAGCTACCTTCCCACCCGGCCTCCCACTCCCTCCTCCTCCTCCTCCTCCTCCTCCCTCTCTGACCGCCCTAGCCGCAGCACCCTACAAATAATCTCAACTTTAAGCAATTTGCGGTGAGTGGGTCGACCCCTCGTGCCATCAAGCCTATTGCCCTGGCTTCTTCCCTCTCTGTCTCCGCCGAGAGAGGGACCGCAGGATTTTAGTGCTGCTCCATCTGTTAGTTTTCCGCCATGCAGTTCGAGCGAGTGCGATTGGCCGAGCCAGCTGGTGGGGCCGGCAGGAGCAACACATGAAGCGGGTAGCAACCCAGTCGCGCCCCGAGACCGTGCACGAGGAGAGCAAGCTGGGCGGGGAGGCCATGTCCACGGGGGAGGCTGCGATGCGCAAGGCCTTCGCAGAGATCTTCGACACCGACATGAACGTGAGCGATGAGCAGCTGATCCGCCGCGCTTTCCTCTTTGCAGTGGTCTGGTCTGTCGGGGGCAGCCTGCCGCCGCACCGGCACCAGTTCATCAACAGCTGGGTCGTGGAGCACATCGACGGTCACGATGAGCACTGCCAGTGAGCCCCACATACCCGCCTCTCCCACCGTGCGCCCATCGCGCGGGTGAGGTCCTCGTCCCGCGAGGGCAGCGCGGGCCTGCGGCTCCATCTACACAGCAGGGTGGGGCGCGCCTCCCTCTACAAAGCAGGGCGGGGTGCGCCTCCCTCTACACAGCGGGGCGCGTCTCCTACACACAGCGGGCGCGTCGCCTCCCCTCTACACAGCGGGGCGGAGCGTCTCTCTACACAGCGGGGTGGGGCGCCTCACACAGCGGGGTGGGGTGCGCCTCCCTCTACACAGCGGGCGCGTCTCCATCTACACAGCGGGTGGGGCGCGCCTCCCTCTACAAGACAGCGGGGTGGGCGCGCCTCCCTCACACAGCGGGGTGGGGTGCGCCTCCCTCTACACAGCGGGCGCGTCTCCATCTACACAGCGGGTGGGGCGCGTCTCCATCTGGCTGGGCTGTAGCGGGGGGCGCGCGCTCCTACACAGCGTGGGGGCGCGGGGCTCTCCCCTTCTACACAGCGGGCGCGCCTCGCCTCCCTCTGGCCACACAGCGGGGCGGGAGCGTTCTACACAGCAGTGGGGCGCGCTCCCCTACACAGCGGGCGGGGTGCGCTCCCTCTACACAGCGGGGCGTCTCCCTCTACACAGCGTGCGCGCTCCATCTACACAGCGGGGTGGGGCGCGCCTCCCTCTACACAGCGGGGCGCGTCTCCCGCATACCGCGTGAACAGCGCAACCTGCAGCCATATGAGAGTGAGGCGAGGCAGCGGCTTTAATGCCAGTCGCTCAGTTGATTGGCTGCTTGCTCCATGAGCAGAGGTGCTTGAGTTTAGGCATCGATTTGGACAGCTCTTGGTGTTTGTGCGCCGGCGAGCGGGGCGCACCCTTCGCTTTGCAGCTAGCTGTTGCTCGCTCGACGGGGCCCTGCTGGTAGGGTTGTTCCGGTGTTGTTCAGAGGGGGGTTACCAAGGGCGGGCGTCTGCTCATGGTCAGCGGTGGGGTGGCTCCTGGCGCGGCCTGTGAGCAGGGAGATGAAGAAGGCCGTGCCCCCGCTCTCGATTGAGTATCCCTCCATGTTCGATATGACCTTGGACCTGCGTACCCGATGCTGGGTTCCCTGGTCACACGGCCTGCCACCGGCCGTGCAGCTCAGCCAGCAGGAGGACTTGGTGTCGCTGTCGGAAGACTCGAGCTTCAGGGACTGCGGGGGGCTATCGGCAGAGAGCAGCGGGATCTCGGTGGCGAGCAGCGGATTCCTGCAGTACTCTCAGACGTGGGGGGCGCTGGGAGACGGGGAGCAAGTGGTGACCAAAACTTTCGGAGAGCACTACGCGAAGATGGCGGAGCAGACCAGCCGCACGCGGAGTTTCACTGTGCCCACCGCGCATGCCCTCGCCCGCACCACCATAGCACACCTGCTGCTCGAGGTCTCCGGCCAGTGCATGCTCTTTGGCCCGACTGGCTCGGGGAAGACCACCAGCATACGCCAGGTGACGCCCCGCTCGGATGACCCGCACACATGCAAATTGCCATCCTCTCTAGTGGTGGAGGTAGGGGGAACCCAGGGTGGAGCTAGGGGGGACCCAGGGCCTTTCTCCACCCAAAGAAGTGGCTCAGGGAAACCCGTACAGGGATGCCTCCCCGCGGAACAGAGAGCCTCTGCAGCTAAGTGCGTGTCCAGACAAGGCGGGCCGCAGTTTTGCGAGAGCGGACCCGAGCGGAGCCGGCGTGCGCAGAGCTGCCATGAGGCGCGGATGCCGTCACTCCCCGGAACTAGGGGCTAGCCGCGCCACGCCTTGTCTTGGCCAAGCGCAGTCATCAGGAAGCCGCGTCACTCGCGGGGCCCCAGCGTGCCTCAGCGTGCCGGCCGCCTCCACTGCAAAGGGTGCCCGGTTTGGGGGGTTGGGCATCCTCGTACAGAGACTCTTTCCTCCGCTGCCCGGTGGCAGCCGTGCACCGCCAGGCCTTCGCTTTCCGCCTGGAGCGAGGGAAGGCAGGGGGCAGGGGATGGGCATGAAAGAGGAATCAGCCAATGGGGTTGTTTGTGGTGGCCAGCCGTTTTGCTGGAGACTGCTGCTTTGCGAGGCCCTGTCCACAGCATTGCGGTGCTGCAGCCGATTTTGAAACGAGCAATGTTGATGTTTCGGCAACGGCTTGGCACGAGGGAAGTGCTGCGGGAAGTAAAGTGGTGATCCTGCGGAGCAAGACCTGCGGGCCGGCGGAGCAAGGCGTAGACTCAGCTCTACCGGCTGACTGAGGCATGCGCTGACACTGGGATCGGGGAGGGCGGAGTTGGCGCCTGCTCAGCTGCTGATGGACAAACAGGACACGCACGTGACAATGGAGGTGGCGATGGCGATGGGCACGAAGGCGAGCGGGCTGCAGACGGCCATCTGGTCGATGCTGGAGCGCCGCAAGAAAAACGCGTACGGCGCGCCGAAGGCGAAACCCTTGGTGGTGTTTGTGGACGACCTCTCCACGCCCAGCCACGAGCAGACCGGCATGTCCCTCGTCGGGGAGCAGCTGCGCCAGTTCCTCGAGCACCACGGGTGCTTCCCCCTGGACCAAGTCGTGTTCAACCGGGTGCGCCCGTGCCCCAGCGCCCCGGGGTGGTCGTGGCTCTGATCTCCACCCACTCGCCCTTCCATGCCCGGCCAGTTTCCGATTACATGACGAGTAGAAAGCGTCAATCGCCAGTACTCTCTTCCGGAGGCGACGTGGCTATCATTTTCATGACCACGAGCACGTGCTTCCGGAAACGTG